>JAKSZT010054304.1:6816606-6860393 GCA_026826555.1 Tolypeutes matacus
TCTTTTTTTTTTTTTTTATTATGGGTAAAAATCAAAATTCTCACAATACATACAAACATTTGTAAAATGATATATAAATATATATGCATATATGTGTATTTGCTTACAAAAATGTTATTTTTTATATATATATATACATATATTTTAAGAGGTGCTTAGATTACCTAAAATATTATACGGAACCCACTCGGATTCCCATGTTGCCCACCTCCCACACCTCCCACCACATCCAACACAAACATCTCCCATAGTGTGGCCCACCAACCTCAATGAACTTACACATCCTGGAGCCTTGCCACCAACCATAGACCACAGTTCACACTGTAGACCACACTCTCTCCCACTCAGTTCTGAGTGGTGTGTGCTGATTTAAAATGGCCTACATCCATTGCCACAACAGTACTCAGGACAACCTCCAACTCCCAAAGAAGCCCCTGTATTTCAACTGCTCATCCCCTCCCTACCCAAAAAACTGTCAAATGGCCACTGGCTCCACCTCATTGTTATAATTTCTTGCATTGCAAGAATCACCATATGTGAGCAAGAGAATACCATCAAGTCCACTCTAGTCCATAGTTTGAAGTATTTTTTTGACTGATATGAATGGTGGAGTTTTCAAAGAAAAATTACATCACTTAAAGAATCGTTTCAATTACAGTTTGAGTGATGGCCATAATTCACACATAAGCTATAGACAGAGTCTGTAACTAAAGTGTGTGTTTTTTTTCTTAATTTAAAATGAAAAATAAACCACCAGTCTGAACTCTAGAGGGGAAAGACTGCTTGCCTTATATGGTGGAGTGAAAAGAATTAGGCTTTCCAGCCAGACATTCTTGAGCTTGAGTTTTGATTCTATCATTTAGGAGTCTTGTGATCTTAAGCAAGATATTTAACCTCACTGTGCTCTGGTTTCTTTACCTATAAAATGGGATATAATAACTGTATCTACCTCATGGGTAAAAGGCTTCTGATAGTCTCTGCCATGCAGCAATCTCATAAGAAATGGTAGCTATAAGTGATAGATTAATTTATTGAGATATGAATTTGTATTTTCTTTTTCTTTTTACTGCTATGGAACTATCCAAAAGAAAAAGAGCTCTCTGTGTTGTGCTTTCTGCATTTTCCCTCCCCGACTCCAAAAGGGTAGACAAAAGTTATGTGCTCCTTTGCTTCAAGGGAGATTTGCATTGTTTAGTGGGAGAGGGTGGGTGAATGGGGCCTGTGGGTGAGTGGGAGATGGGCAAAAAACATACACTGAGGGTTCTCAAACTTGAGAAGGGTACTGAGAATTGGGGGAACTGTGAGTGGCAGAGACTTCCCCAATTCTATCCCTCCTGAAGCCTGGCAAGAGGGCAGGATCTCTCAGAGGAGGAATGGAAGCTCATTTCTCCCAGGAGGTCTGGCACAGGCAGCACAGCCCCTGGAAAAGAGGCCTGCAGGCTGTGGCTGTGGGAATCTCAGGTGAACCTGTGGGTCAAGACCAGAGAGGCCTCATCAAGCGTTTTGCTCTTCATAAGACTAGCTCCCTAGGACCTTTGCGTTATCCTAAGGATAGGAGTCAACCGTGGTGGAGTGAGGAGCTCCTATTTTATTTAGTTAAAGGTTTGTGATTGGATATAATCTGATTTAGAGAAAATACATATGATATTTCTTGTATGGTTACAAATACCTAACATATTCTTTTTTTTTTTTAAGATTTATTTTAGGGGGACGGATGTGGCTCAAATGGTTGGGCGTCCGTCTCCCATATGGAGGGACCCGGGTTCGATACCCGGGATCTCCCAGTAAAAAAAAAAAAAAAAAAAAAGATTTATTTTATTTATTTATTTCCCCCACACACACACCCCTCATTGTTTTTTGCGTTTGCTGTCTGCTCTTTGTGTGTTCTTCTGTGTCTGCTTGTCTTCTCTTTAGGTGGCACCAGGAACCAATCCTGGGACCTTTTGGAGTGGGAGAGGCATGCTTAATTTCTTGTGTCACCTCAGCTCCCTGCTCTGCTGCATCTCTTATTGTCTCTCCTCTGTGTTTCTTTTTATTGCATCATCTTGCTGCACCAACTCTCTGTGCGGGCCAAGCACTCCTGCGCGGGCTAGCTCTCCTGTGTGGGCCAGCACTCCTTGTGGACCAGCACTCAGTATGGGCCAGCTCTCCGCTCAGGCCAGCTGGCTGCACGGGCCAGCTTGCCTTTCACCAGGAGGCCCCAGGAATTGAACCCTGGACCTCCTGTATGGTAGATGGGAGCCCAATCTCTTGAGCCACATCTGTTTCCCTGCTTGTCTTCTCTTTAGGCACCACCGGGAACTGATCCTGGGACATTCCAGAGTGGGAGAGGCACACTTAATTTCTTACGACACCTCAGCTCCGTGGTCTGCAGCATCTCTTACTGTGTCTCCTCTGTGTCTCTTTTTGTTGCAACATCTTGCTGTGCCAGCTCTCCATTTGGACCAGCTTGCCACGTGGGCCAGCTTGCCTTCACCAGGAGGCTCCAGAAATTGAACCCTAGACCTCCTATATGGTAGACAGGAGCCCAATCACTTGAGCCACATCCGCTTCCCATCATATTGTTATTCAATTTCTTATTCACTGTGATAATGGAGAGATATGTTATTTAACTCTCTCAGTCTCATCTTCATCTGTAAAATGGACAATAATAATACATAGCTCAGAGTTGTTGCACATAAAGACTGAATGAGAGCATGTCCAGAACACTGTCTTGACCAACGGTAGGCTCTGATCTAATTATTGCCCTCTTCTCATTTTCTTGGGCATTCTTAGTTCTTGGCCTCTGACCATGATGTTCCAGAACTTGCAGGGAATATTTCCTTCTCTGCTACTTGAATCCTGCCATGCTCAAGTCCTAAGCCTTGTCTTTTTTTATACCTTCCCTGACCACTAGGTAGCGTTCCTTTCTCTGAACTCCTAAGGCATTTTTTTTTGGCTCATTTATTCATTCACACATTTGATATTTCCTAAACACCCTCTGAGTGCCAGGCATACTGAGGTCAAGTAGACAAAGTCTTTGCCCTCACCAAGCTCACATGAGCAGATTGTCTCCATGTCTTTTTTTTTTTTTTTTTTAAGATTTTATTTATTTATTCATTTATCCCTCCCTTGCTGCTTGTGCTCGCTGGGTCAGCTAACCACGCAGTGCGGGCGGGCTTGCCTTCACCAGGAGGCCCAGGGAACCGAACCCGGGGCCTCCCACATGGCAAACGGGAGCCCCGCTGATCGAGCCACAGCCGCTTCCCTCTCCATGTCTTTTTATGTGTAGATGTATCGCTTTCCCAAATATACTATCTGCTTATTTTAAAAGATGCTTAGACTACACAAATGACACACAAAATCTACAGGGATTCCCATGTTCCCCTCCTCCCACACCTCCCATAACATCCCACATAAACATCTTTCATTAGTGTGGCACATCACCTGCAATATATATACACATCCTGGGGCTTTGCCACTACTATCTGCTTCTTAAGGTCAGAAGGGATGTCTTTTACCACAATGTTAGCTAGAGCAGTGCCTAGAATACAGATGATACATAAAGGATATTCTCTTGACTGAGTGTACCGCTAATCAAGCTATTCCTCCTTTTCCTTTCTTACATACCTAAATCCTCATCTTAGGACATTAATCTAAGTGGCTGTTCCTGTGCATTATGCTCTATGTCATGGGTCCCTGTTCCCAGTGCAGCACACACCAAGCTCATAAGTGTTGGATTACACTGAGTAATACAATCTTTGTGAGATGGCTGGCTAGGGATTGGGATGTGAGCTGCATCATGGGCCCGAGCAAAGTTGTGGGATTCTGGGATGAAGCCCACACCCTGGGCCCCTTTCCTCACCTGCGTTGTCACCTGAGCTGCCTCCAGAATTACTCTTAGACATCCCGCAGAACAAAGGACTAAAATGATTTGGGATTCTGGAGCTCTGTGCTAGGGGTCAAACAACAGTCACCTGCATCTTTTCCATATTCGCTGCTTCATAACTGAGTTCCCCACTTAGAAAACAGAGCTGCATGTTTTGAGCACTTTTAATTAATAATTGATATTTGTATAGAAATTAATGGTTTATGAAGGGCCCTCACATTTATGAGTGAGCTAAGGCAGGTAACAGTAAATTATTACTATCACTACTACTTCTATGTTACAGAAACACAGATTTGAACCATTATCTAAAGCTGAACAGTCAGGAGGTAGCAGACCCAGGAAACTAACAGATCTACTAACTCCAAATCTTGTATTCTTTGCATTATACCACGCAGTTTCTTACATAGCTTTCTTTTTCATCTAGCACTCAAAGATTTTATTAATGTTTAGGGAGGAAAGAGAGTTGATAGTCACTTCTTGACAAATCTGGTTTATAGCCACACTTAAGTAACCTCCCTTGGTTTCAAACACCATGCTATTTATTTAAGGAGCAACCACTAAAACTCCCTGAAGATTTAACACCAGAAACGCTTTTCAGGAGAAAAAAAGAAAGATGTTTGCTAAGGGAGTAGTTAGTAAGAAAGAGATTGGGAAGCTTAATGTGATATTGCAATCGAGTTGATTTGTTAATCCACTTTTATTAGGAAATATTTATTAAAGTGAATTATGGTTATGTAGAAATCAATTAGCTCTAGCTCTGTTAGTAAAGATAATTGTTTTCTTGTTGGTATAATAATAAAGCCCAATACCATCTGAGCCTCTTTATTTGGTCTGCACCTTGAGACAGTTAACATATTTCCCCAAAACCCCTCTGAGCGTTCATACCGGCAGGCCTTTATTTCTCCTTTACTAATGAATTAGTCTTGATTCCAAGTCATGCCACAAGTGAGAGAAGGCAATGTGTCTTCATTAAAAAATAAAACAGGGAAGCGGCTGTGGCTCAATCAGTAGGGCTCCCGTTTACCATATGGGAGGCCCCGGGTTCGGTTCCCGGGGCCTCCTGGTGAAGGCAAGCCCGCCCGCACGGCGTGGTTAGCTGACCCAGCGAGCACAAGCAGCAAGGGGGGGATAAATGAATAAATAAATTAAAAAATCTTTAAAAAATAAAAAAAATATAAATAAATAAATAAAACAAACAACTTGGATGCAATCAATGCCTAGTCTTCTTTGAGCTCTCCAAATCCTTTCTCCATACGCCCTTACTCTGCGGAAATCTTCATATTCTCATCCCTAACACTCACCCCCTTTATTTCATTCCCCAAAGTCTGAAATCTCTCTCTCTCTCATTCTACTCCCTCTCTGCCACTACGGAGCCTGGTCTCCCATGTGCTTTTTATTTATTTATTTTTTTTTTTTTTCTTTTTTTATTTTTTTTCTTTTTTTTTTTTTTATTATGGCCCCATGTGCTTTTTATATGACTATTTTGGGGAAAAAGGGTTTTGGAGAGGAACACCTGAGGAGATGTTCAAAGTAGATTCTTATTTCCACTGAGATTTTAGGTTATAAGGAACAGAGACTCACCCAAATTTTCTCAAGCTCTGAGGGGCTTAATGTAAGATGAGAATAAGGGGAGCTCAATCTCAGCTCAGTGCCTGAGTTCTTCCCTCCTTTCCCCGTGACCGGTCTGCCTTAGTAATGGAGCTCTCTCTGCTCCCTCCATGACCGATGCTTTCACAGCATGCCCTGCCCTGGCACAATAATTTTCTGTGGACAGGCTGCTCTATCTGGATGCCTTCCTCCCCTTGCTGTTATGGAATCTGTGGCAGCCCCCTCTTGTGGCAGGATCTTGGAATTGCCCCTCCCCTCTTTCCTGCTGGGCCCCTTATGAGCAGGAGTATCTCGCATGGCTCCTGAGGTGGACTTCCCGGCACCCTGGGCTTCTGCCCACCGCCTCTCTCTGGGCTCTGTCCCTATCCCTGCTCTGACTCAGAAGGTGTGTCCAATCTCTGAAGAAAAATCATTCTCGGCCTGGCTCTTCCTACCCTTGGGCCAAGCCCTGGCTCATCTGTCCATTCCCTTGAACAGTTTCTTTAATGACTACTATGTGCCAGGCTCTGGGGACACAAACATGTGTAAGACAAATGTCCCAGCCCTTGAGGAGCTCAAAATCGAGGTGTTCTGACAATAGCTTAGTGAAGAAATCAATAGGGAATTGGAAAATTTTTGGAATTAGAAGAAAGCAAACTATGAAGGTAATAAAGGGACTTAGTGAAGTAGAAAGGAGCATTTGTGGCATCAGTGCGACACAGGTTATGTACAGACAGTCCTGTAGAGCTGTGGTTTGGTTCAGTGTGGTTCATTTAGAAGGTGAAATTATAACATTAAGACGCAAAAGCAATTATTTTATTGCTTGTCATTCCTGTTGTGACTCACAGGAAATCGGACAGAGTGTAGTATTTTCAGCTGTGGGTCATTTTGTCTGTGTTCATGCAGACCCAGCCCCGCTTCTCCCATATGTGAGATTAAAAAGTATTGGGAAGCAGATGTGGCTCAAGCGGTCCAGGGTTCGATTCCTGGGGCCACCTGGTGAAAGGCAAGCTGGCCCATGCAGAGTGCTGGCCCACACAGGAGTAATAAAATAAATAAATCTTTTTTTTTAAAAAAAAGCACTGATGTTTATTCCCGCATTATACATACTCTTTATCTGCACATAAGTTTTTCCACCTCGGGGATTCTGGAAGAAAAGCTGAGTCCTAGGCTGGCTTTTTCTGGGTTCCTGGGTCCCATTCCTCCCATCAGAGTTTTCTCAGGGAAAATGAAACCAAATTTAAAATGTCTTCCAGATTGTTTTATTTTAGTTAAAATGTGATTTCATTATTGAGATCTTAGAATAATTAGGGTTTCAGAAACCTCTCGTTTGAAATATGTTATAAAATTACTTATTCTAATGAGATTCAACTTTCATTACCTGCTTATAAACCAACACACACCTTAGGGTTTTTTAATAAGAGTAAGTTGTACTGATATATTCCAGCCTGCCAAACTGCCTGTAGTTCTCCTAAGGCACTGTTCCTTCCTCTGGGTTTCTCCATGAGGAATTATGGCCTTCTTTCTTGGCCTTATTTCACATGAGAATCATATGACCATTCCTAGCTGGTTTTGTGGCACTTTTCTCTGTGTTCCCAGAGCACTTCATACATGTCTCCAGTTGCATGAATTACACTGTTTATGTATCTATCTTCTACGTATAGAAGTAAGTTCTTCAAGTGTAAGCACCTTGTCTTACTCATCTTGGAGTCTTCAAAAATTGGCACAGTACCTGGATAATGGTTAACTCTCAATAAATGCTTAGGAATGAAAGAATGAATCCAGTCGCAAGCCTATACTTTTTATTTTAAACACTTGACCCTCGCAAGAAGCATTGAAATTCCCCGTTAAAATATCAATACATAGTGAGAGCAGAGGGACATGCTATACACTAACACACTTCAAATTAGTTTATTAGAATATCTTGCTAGTTACTTAGATGAGTACTGAGATAATAGAGCACAGGGAAGGGAAGTTTTCATTGCAGAGGGTAGGAAGCAAGGTTTGTGAAGAAGCGCCCAAGACAGCAGATGTGTATGAGGCACCAGGGAAAGTGGTAAGGGGCGGAGTGCTCACGGCAGGTGGATGTAATAGTAAGAGAGGAAGGGAAAAGGAGGGAGACCGTGATGAAACCAGTGACAAGTCTTGTTTAATGTCCTGTTAAAACTTTACATTTAAAAAATGGTGTGTAGATAGATAGATAATTGGATAGATAGAATATATGGCAAATATGGCAAAATGTTAAAAGTTGGTGGATCTGGGTATCTGGGTGGAAGGCATGTTGGAGTTCTTGTATAGGTTTTGTATTATGTTTGCAACTGTCCCATAAGTTTGAAAGTATTTCAAAATAAAAAGTATTAAAAAAAACAAACAAACAGAAAAATCAACATTCAAAAGAAAAAATAAAACAAGAGAACTTTACATGAGCTTTCTTGATTTATTTATTCCACAAATACCCACTGAAGGCTTATCACGTGCCAGACACTGTACTAGGAATCAGGAAACATCAGCACATTGCCTCTCCCACACAGGAGCTTATAGCGATGGTTATAAAAGGGAGATCCCTGGACCAGCACCATCAGCATCCCTCAGGAACTTATTAGAAATGGAAATTTTCAGTTCCCACTCTAGACCCTACAGAATCATAAACCCTGGGTTGGAGCCTAGTGATATTTGTTGAAATAAACCCTCAAAGTGATTCTGATGCATGCTAAAGTTTCAGAACCATGCGAAAGTGAAATGAGGGGGACAAACAGGCAGACAGTCACTACATCATGAATTAAGAGCTTTGATGGTGCTAAATAGAAGGTATGGTGAGAGCACGAGAGGCATTTACCCCTGCCTGGGGAAGTGGAGAGAAGGGAGAGAGAATAGTTAGGGGAAACTTCCTCCAAGAGAGAACACCCAGGATGAATTCTGAAGGATATATAGGAGTGAGCCAGATGGAATGGAATGAGGAGCACTCTCAGCCCAGAGAGGCCCAAAGGTGGAAATAGGAGGGAGGGAGAGAGAGAGAGAGAGGATAATATCGTATTGGGGAAACTGTGAGTAGTAAAATATTTTGAAAGTCTAGAGTTAAGGAGCCTCTGGAGAGCAAGCAGGGTTCAGAACATACAGATCCCTGGGGCCATATCTTTAGAAGTCTACTTTAAGTGCACTGTGGTGGTGTAAGCCAAGGAATGATATGATCAAAGTAGCATTTTAGAAAGATCACTCTGTTTGCAGGGTAGGAAATGTATTGGAGGAGGGTGGGAATTGGGAGAATAGTTAGGAAGCTGTTGTGGAAATCCAAGGAGAAATGTGATGAGCCCTGAAGTAAACAGGACAGGATGAAAGGCAGTGGACAGATTCCAGAGATATTAAGGCAGTGGAATCAGACAGATAAGTACTGCAGGCTGGTCCATGAATAATTGAGTAATGCTTCCCAGGATCCTGCCTGGGTGACTGATGTGGGGGCTGGGGGGCGGGGGGAGGCGTGCCATTCACCAAGATAGGGGGTGTAGCTCTACTGACAAAGCCTCCAACCACCAGGCCCTGTTCCTACCACAGTTTCAGCATTCACAGTTGAGTTCTCCACTCTCAGGGGGTCTCTCCCTACACTGGGCTGCAGCACCTGTAATAAAGCTTCAGTCCTACAGAGGAAGCCACCGGCTGCTGAGATTGCTGGGTCTTCCACTCTACCTGTGAGCCAGTGTTATGCCTGAGCACTGCTTGCATCTTGGTGCCTGAAAACCGCACCAGGCTTCCATCTCTGGCCCTCAGGCCATTCATTGCTCCTTCCTTATATCTCATGCGGGTCCTGCTGGGTGCTTTCTTCCCCTGACCAAATTCCCAGTGTTCTCCTCCCTTCCAAACATCTATGAGGTCCTCCAGAGCTTCTGTGCCATGAAAAACAATTTTTTTTTCAATAATTGCCCCCCCCAAAATGGCTCCCTCGTCTGTTTGCTTGTTATTTCTGCTCGTTGTTTGCACTCATCTGCTTGAAGTCCGTTTTTTTGTTTGTTTTGTTTTTTTCTTTAGGAAACACCTGGAACTGAACCCAAGACCTCCCATGTGGGAGGCGGGCACTCAACTGCTTGAGCCACATCTGCTCCCGATTTTTTTAATTTTTAGAGAAGCTTTAGATTACATAAATGTTACATCAAAAATAGAGGGGAGTCCCATATACCATACCCTCTCCTGTCCCACACTTTCCCTCATTAACAACATCGTTCATGAGTGTGGTACATTTGAATTTTTTAAAAATTTCTTAAACTCTTGATAGACTGCTCCTTTCAAATTCCTGCCTTAACTGAAATCTACCATTCCTCTGAGGACTCTGCTTCCTCACAGCCCTCTTCAGTTGGGCAGCTCATTTCACCCCTCCCCACATACCTCAAAGATGGTGGTAGGGTTTTAGTATCCTCCTCAATGATGCTGCAGGACCATGACCATTGTTTTTCTGCCCCCATATCACCCAGCTCTACCACTCCCTCCCTTTCCTCCTCTCGCTCATCTCTAGGCCTGCTGAAGGCTTTGGCAACGGACCTACCGTCCTTCTGGGTGACTTGAATGTCCAGCAGGCAGTCTATTCATACAATATCCTAGCTGACACTCCCAGACCTATTTAAAGTATTTGTAGCCAGTTTGTTGCAATTAGGATAAACTGCTACTAGGAAAGCAGGACACCTGGGTGATGGTTTCATGGTAGTAACATCCAGGGCTCTCACAAATATGTTAGCTGAATCTACAATCATAACATATTTTACATAAGAGAATGGGTTAAGTTTTATGCATGTTAGGAATGAAATAAAATCACCTTGTAAAACACTTATCATGGTGTCTGGCACCAAATAGCGCCAATAAATCATAGTTATCTTCATCATTATTATCATCAGCCTCCAACCCTCCCTGCTTCAAAGCAGACACACACACAAGCACACAAACACGCACATCGCCTATCAGATGAAGAGCACCCCATCTACCAACTTGTTGGGACATCCTGCTTCATCCAAGTGTCTTCCTCTGCTCTTTCCGGTAAATGCGCTAGCTTTCAAGTAGCATCTGGAGTTGCCTAGTCCAGAAATTCTCTAGTTTAATGTGCATGAGATTAGTCTGAGGAGCTTGGTAAAAAATAAGGATCCTTTCTCACACTTCCCCACCCTCAAAATCAGATCCCACTCTTGATTCTGAATCATTAGTTCTCGGTGGAACAGCTGGAATCTGATTTTTATCAAGCACTCTAGATGATTCCGAATCATGTGGCTTCAGGCCCACACTTTGAGAAACAGCATCACTGACCACACCAGCATGCACCAGGCCACTGCTGCTACCCCAGTAACAATCCAGTTTATTGAGGACCTTTGTGAGGTACCGTACTAGGTTCCTGAAATAGTATCTCATTAAATCTTAACAACCACATGAGGTATCCTATTATTAGGAATAAGAATAGGAAGAACAGTGAGAAAATAATGAGGAAAGTGAGGCTTGGAGAAGTTAAATAACTTGGCAGAGGTCATACAACTAGCAAATCCAGGAGCCAAGATTTGAACTCAGGCGATCTGTATGCAGATCCTGTGGCTTATCTGCTTAAGTCCCTGCCCAGGAACCTATGTAGGCTTTTTTATTTCAGGATGAACATTGAAGAGTTCTTTTGCCAATGTCTAGTACTTTTTCTTCTAGCTCAGCTTCATCTGACTGACCTTACATGATAGCTTTAACCCCTGAGATCTTTTTTTCCCCTTTTCTCTTTAACTTCGACCGTGGAGCTCTCTTTGAGGTGATGTTCACCCCTCACTGCAAACGGAGCTCTGCTTCCAGTCTTACAGTCCACCCCTACATGAACTGAATGGCCTCCTGCTTGTGCTCACAAAGAGAGAGGCCTGACCTCACGTGGGAATCCACGGAGAGCTCAGCCTTTGGTCTTCCCTTGACTTACCTCCACCAACCCCTTCCCGGTTAATTCAAACCTAAATTGACAATTTCAGAAAGACTGTGTTTGCTATTCAAGCTCCCTGTATATAAATTGCCTCAGTTTCTTTTATTCTTTTTTCCTCCCCATAAGATACAAGGAAAAGAAAGAAAATAATTTTGGCCATACAACATCTCTCGACAAAAAGAACACAAATTCCTATTCTTGTTCTGTTTGGCTTTATTTTAATCTGTGTTACCCTGGTAGCTGTCTGATAAATCCCTGGTTCACCCCCCTCATTTCAGCCTTTAGAAATCAGCATTCTATAGTTCCCTTAGTAATATGGCATACACCCTGAAGTTTCGTAGCTTGGCATTTCTGTGACCTGAATTAAGGCACACACAAACACAAATCCATCCTTTATCAGAGTCTATTGCTATAAAACACATTTTAAAGAGCATAATATGTCCTTTCACAATTTTAGAAGGAACATTTAATCAAGGTCTTTTATGTGTTGATGTAACCCTAAGTCAGAAATGAGTGCCCATTTATGCTAAAACACCACCAATTCTCTATAAAATGGACAATTACCTCAATAGTTAAAATTAATTATTGTAACAATTACATAGTGTAGCTGTTTCCCTTTATATATCATTCTAAAACAGACCTATTTACCTATGCTCCATTAGCTCTTTGCCGGTGTTACAGACCATACATTTAAATCTATGCACAGAATGTATGAATATGCTATATACATACAATGAAGCATTACCATATTTATATAATTAAAACTTTAATGCCTAGAATTACCATTTGACTCAGAAATTCCACCCCTAGGTACATATACCCAAAAACTAAAAACAGGGACTCAAACAGATATTTAGACACCAATGTTCATAGCAGCATTATTCACAACAGCCATAAGGTGGAAGCAACCTATTGCCCATCAACAGAAGAATGGATAAACAAAATGTGATGTATATACACAACAGAATTATTCAGCCATAAAAAGGAAAGAAGTTCTGATACACACTATAACATGGATAAATCTTGAAGACATCTTGTTGAGTGAAATAAGCCAGATACAAAAGGACAAATACTGTATGATTTCATGTATTTGAAATACCTAGGATAAGCAAATACTTAGTGACACAAAGAAAAACAGGTTAACGGGCTGGGGGTGGGGAGGGGAATGGGAACTAACAGCTTAAAAGATACAGAGTTTCTGTCTGGGGTGATGAAAATGTTTCAGTAACAGATGGTGGTGATAGCAAAACAATATTCAGAATGTAATTAATATCACTTTATTGTGCATATGAAAGTGGTTAAAATGGGAAATTCTGTGTTGTATATATGATATGTTAACAAATAAAAAGTTAAAAACACTACATCCACTATGAATTAATAATAGCTAAAATAAAACAATGAAAAACCTTTAATGCAAAAGAAATAACACCAAGACAAAAATTATCAATGCAAACAGTGCTACTGATTCCAAAGCTGATCTCTACTATAAACCAGTAGAGTGCTTTAACAGGACAACTGTCACAAGAGGCAGCAGCCACTGTGAGGACAGCCACATGGTGGCTCCTGCTTCCCAGGGACAGCAGTGTTCCATGCAGGTGAAAATTTACATCGGTCCTTGTAAATTCAGAGAAATGCATCCGTTTTTTTTTTTTTTTTTTTTTCATTATTTTTTAATATATTTTCCCCTGGCAGGATGGAATCAATTTTTAAAAGGCAGAGATGAATGCTTTAAAAATAGTCATAGTATTTACACACTGATGTTCATAGCAGCATTATTCACAATTGCCAAAAGATGGAAGTAACCCAAGTGTCCATTAACAGATGAACAGATAAGCAAAATGTGGTATATACATATGATGGAATGTCATCCAGCACTAAAAAGAAATGAAGTTCTGATGCATGCGACAGCATGGATGAACCTTGAGGACATTATGTTGAGTGAAATAAGTCAGACGCAAAAGGTTAAATATTGCATGGTTTCACTGTTATTATCTAATTATAATAAGCAAACTCATAGAGTTAGAGTTAAGAATATAGGTTACTAAAAGATAGATTGGGATTAGAGAATGGGGAGTTGATGCTTAACTTGTATGGGATTTCTATTTAGGCTCATTAGTAGGCAAAAAAGAAGTATTAATTTACACAAGTCAATTTCTCATAATCCAAATGGGTGTATCTTGAGTTATGACTTTAGATATCAAAGTCCTACAGGCCTGGGAATTTGAAATGAGCACCAAGAGATAGCTATGGGATAGCTACTAGGGAGCTTTGAGTGGCCACATACTGAGAGAAGCAGAGAAAGCTGGTCTGCAAGGAGAGGGAAAGGAAGCAGACGTGCAGGCAGGAGAGGTGAGGGAGAGCCTTGGAGCCTTGGAGAGTCAGTCTGCGTGGGGCTGACCAGACCCCAGGCTTTCTAGCTCCCCATTCTTTTCTTCCTGAGATCTTCCTGAGACCTGTTCATGTTCACCTTACATTCCATGAGGTAACCCCAAATTCTTAAATCCGTTCTCTTTTTTTAAGAATAGACTAGTTTGCTAAAACTAGTTTGGGGAAGCGGCTGTGGCTCAATCAGTAGGGCTCCCGTTTACCATATGGGAGGCCCCGGGTTCGGTTCCCGGGCCCTCCTGGTGAAGGCAAGCCCGCCCGCACGGCGTGGTTAGCTGACTCAGCGAGCACAAGCAGCAAGGGGGGGATAAATGAATAAATAAATAAAATCTTAAAAAAAAAAAAAAAAAAAAAAAGACATGGAGGGGGGCGGATGTGGCTCAAATGGTTGGGTGTCTGTCTGCCATATGGAGGGACCTGGGTTCGATCCCCGGGACCTCCAGGTAAAGTGAAAAATACATATATAGAGAAGGCACATGGGCTGCCAGGCTCTGTGTGCAGGTGAGCCGCCAGGCCCCGAGAGCCATGCAGCAAGATGATGATGTAACAGGGGAGAGACAAGACGAGATGCTCCGAAAGCTCCGAAAACCAGGAACCGAGGTGGCGCAGGTGGCAGAACACCTCTCTCCTACATCGGAGGTCTCCATGATCAAATCCTGGTGAAGACTGGAGGAGGATGATGAAAAGAGATTGCAGGAAACAGACACAGAGAATTGCCCAGCAAATGGAGAAGGGGGGATTTAAAATGGATAAAGTAAATAAATAAATCTTAAAAAAAAAAAAAGACATGGGAAGAAAATAACATATAAAATGAGATGGGTGATCAGAGTTAAAATGTTCTAAGTTCATTATATTGTTTGGGAGGCATGTAGTAATATGGATTAAAGGACTTCGTTGAGTTTGCATGTTGAAAATTTCAGGGGAACCACTGAAAAGATTGAAATAGAATATACTGCTTAAATTCTTGGCTTGGGGCATTTTAAATCAGAAACCTAGGGAGTGTCTATGACTACCTTTTATAAGCATCTCTGTTCTTTTATAGCTGCAAGGCTGACTTGGCAGAAAATACACTGTACTTATGGCCCTGCAGATTGCTGACTTTCAATATAAGTTTAATTTGCAGTTTAGCAAGTCTCTTACGTGAAATTTAGGACGCTTTTTTGGCTGAGTGGGAAATATAGACCTGAAGTACTAATATTTGGAAGATTCCAAGTACCCTGAGCTCGCAATCCCCAGGCCCTCCTCCTCTCTCTGATGAGGTTGGTCCTAACTTGCTTGAAGACTCCAGGATGACTTCATTGCAAGTAAATAACTTGCAAGAAGACTGCGGATGTCATTGTGCTCCATACCTATCACTGCTCAGTGCCTCTAGACCTCTGACTAGACTCAGCTCTGAGCATGCCAGTGGATAGGTTGCAAAGTCAAATCCAGAAGAACTCATAAGGAACAAATGAATTGCAATAGTTTGCTAATTTATATTGGCAAAAGCCTGGGAAATATGTGTGAAAATAAAATCTGAGGGTGTTAGTACAAGAAGGAAATTAATTTTATCGTGCGCTGAATTCATTGATATGTTGCACTTAACAGAGATTTCTGAGATTCAATATGCTGGTGTGAATAGTTGGAACTTGTTTGCTCAGTAAGCTGACTGAAGCTTGGACTCAACCAGGACTCTTGCTGAAAATAGAGACACCAGTTTTTCCTTGTTTTAAAGCTGAATAAGTAATGTAAAGACATGAGAAGAGGGAAGCAGCTGTGGCTCAATTGGTTGGGTTCCTGTTTACCATATGGGAGGCCCCAGGTTCGATTCCTGGGGCCTCCTGGTAAAGGCAAGACGGCCTGTGCAGTGTCAGTGAGCTGATGCAACAAAAAGAGACAAGTAGACACAGAAAATCACAAAGCAAATGGACACAGCAAGCACAAGCAGCAAGGGGGAGATAAATAAATAAATAAAAAGAAATTGTATAATTTATTTAAAAAAAAAAAGCATGAGATGATAAAAATGTTGGAGTGGAGTTATCACATATAATCTGCTTAACCATCTCCCAATTATGTGCATCTCCCAATTATGTGCCCTGGGAGATTTTCTTTAGCAAGAAATAATCGTTGAGAGGGGCACTAGTAACCATGGAAAGTTCTTCATTTGTCCTCTGTGGGCCAGGGATGAAGGTGGGAGTTTCTTCACTGAAATGAGCTCCTTGATTTCAATGAGGATGCTGGGATGCTTAGATGGCAACAGCCAATAGGAGCACAATTGCCAGAGACAATTAAGTGAGCGTGTTAACTACAATAGGCAGCAAGGACAGAGTGATAATCAGAATGGATTGACTCACAGGAATCTTGGGAAGGGGCAATTACTATGGGTCTCTAGGCCAGAAATAGAAAGGTAGCACAGTAAGTTCTACATAACCCTGAGTATAGTAAACCAAAAGGTTTTGTGCCACTGTGGTAGTCACAGACCCTCCCCCAATACCCAGCCCTGAGTCAGTTCACAGACCACCAACCCATTAAAAGAAGGGGCAGTTGGGTACTCTTGTGGAAGGGTCATTGGCAAAACTCAGTATTTTCAAGATCAGTCTCTCTCTGGCTGCATGCTATACTACTGTGTAGAAAGAAACATCCTGGGATAGAAGAGACAGAGTTAAATCAAATTATAACTGACACATCATATAAATTTGAACATTATTTATTTCCATTAATGACTGTGCTCATTCATTCAGAAGTAACCCATGGTCATGTAGATATTAGCATTCATTGCCTATGTGCATGGTGTGTGAAATTTTACATGTGGGGGAAGAAAGGGAGTTCAGGCAAATATGAAATTTGTTTCCATCAGGGTCTTCTTCAGAAAATCCAGTTTTCTTCTCTCTGAATACAGCCATGTCTTTTCTTTTGATGATCCCTTCCTTCCTGGTCATCACAAGATGGATATCAAAATTATGCCCTTGTGATCCCTGGACTACACATTGGCGTGCATTTCTTCCCTTAGGCCCAATCAATAACCTAGCCTTGCCCATATCTGTCCTCTTCTAATTTCTTTTACTGCCTTCAATTTAGGTGCATGGCCCACTTAGTCTTCTGATCACACTCCATTAATATCTGTAAAACTTGATTATGCAACCCAATATTTGTTTACAAATAAAATGCATGTGAATATGTGATATATTATGTACATTATGAAACACACACAGAAACAGAACTTAAAAAGATGAGATAAATATAAATAGAAGTACTAAGATTTTCTTCCTCTCTTTTGTACAAAAGTGCATTTTGTACAAAGCTGGCATGTGTGTATCTCAATTTGAAGACACAAGTGTAGGCCATCATAATCTCTCCTTTAGGCAGTGGCCCCTCATCACCCACTGGAAAAACTCCAAGTTCTTTAGCAAAGCATCAGGTTTCTTCATGATTTGGCCACTACCTACCATTCTCAGTTCATCTCCTACTGACCTGCCAGTAACATTTTATATTCCAGGAGATGCCAATCGCTTTCTGCTCCTTATTTATGCCATGCAGTTCCACCCTTCTATGTCTATGCACCCACAGTTACTCTTCCTTTTGGTGAAATCTTATTTATTTTTTAAATTCTTGCTCAGGGATCAGCTCTTTGTGACTCATCCCTAATCTCCACAGAGAGAATGAATTACTCCTTTCTTTGCGCGATGTCTCTTTATACACACCACTTTTATTGCCCCTAAGCCATATGGTATTGTCTGCATTAGTGTATTTGTATCTCACACTGAGTGTAAGCCCTTTGAGATTAGGGACAACATCTTATGTATCTCTACATCCTTGACACCTGGTACCAGTGACTTGAACAAAGTTGCTTGAGGCTGGAGAACATCATAGTTTATTCATATTATTCATTGTAATGCTTTTCTCCAAGTATTGTGCCTTACACAATAAATGTAAACATTCACTGACTAAATTAGCAGCTAGATGGAGGAATGGGTAGATGGATAGATCGATGAATGGATAAATGAAAAGACTAAGGGAAACCATGAAAATTGTTTTAAAATAAGAACATCAACATGGAGGGAGGAATGGATAGGGAGGAATAGACTTGTTCCATGGTGCACCGGAGGGAAAAAGCAGTTTAAAATAATATAAGAATAAGGAAGCAGATTTTAGCTTAAGATAAACATTCTAATCATAACACCTTCATAAATGGCATAGGCTATTCAGAGATAGAAAGCTCTTGCTTAATGAAGATATTTGTTAAAAGCTTGTGTGTTCATTTGATAAGGTTGCTCCAGAAAGGATATGCTAAGGCCTACAGTACTTACCTGATAGAAACTCTGCCCACCTCTCTGAGATCTCCCCAGTTCCCTCTTCTCCAGCCACACTGGTTTCTTGCTCTTTCTAAAATGTGACAAGCCCGTTGCCTCCTCTCAGCTCAAACACTTGATGTTTCCTTTGCCTGATTTTCTCATCATCAGGTATCTGCTTGAATGTTCCCTCCACAGAAAGGACTGCTCTGACCATGTCATCTATACAGTCTGTAACCCTCCACTTCATGCACTTTCTCCACTTGCTTAATTACAGGCACAGATTTCATTGCTCTCTGGAATCATACATTTTATTTGTTTACTTGTTTATTGTCTGTCTCATCCATTATAATGTAAGCTCCATGACTAGAAGGACTTTGACTGTTTTATTCACTTCTGTTTCCTTAGTACTAGGAACAGTTTCCGGCACATAGTAGGTGCCAAAAAATGTTTGCTGAATGGATAAATTCCTATAATAACAGTTGGTTGTTCTCAGCTCTCAATTTTGACAAACTCATGCAGTAGATGATTTGATTTGATGGCTCCAGCTTCCTTTTCCACAGTTTGGTTGAAAAAAAAATTCCTTGCCTCCTTCAAGACCCAGGTGTTCTTGTGTGATCTTTAATCATCCCAAGAACCAACTTTATAAGGCATATAGTTGTTGTATGATGGTACTTGAACGGATGCTTAGAATACCCATCCCGTGCCCAAATATTTCTCTTTCTAACCTGTGAGTGCTTGAAATTATACGTTTAGAGATTCATTTCCGTGTATTATCAAATCACTTTAGCCTTAAAGTTCTCTAATAAATTGTTGACTTGGAGGCTATATTGATAACAAGCTTGTTAGATTTTAAATAAAAAATTTAAATAAAATCTTATACCCCTCCAAGAGGATGTCTTCATCATATTTTAT
This sequence comes from Tolypeutes matacus, assembly GCA_026826555.1. Taxonomy (NCBI): domain Eukaryota; kingdom Metazoa; phylum Chordata; class Mammalia; order Cingulata; family Chlamyphoridae; genus Tolypeutes; species Tolypeutes matacus. Next base: position 6,835,547 of record JAKSZT010054304.1, read on the forward strand.
CTAGGAAAATTTTGCAAGAGGCAAATGTTTTAGTAGGGTAGGTAGGAAAGCACTGACTTAGTTCTGGATAGAGTAGTCTGACACTTCTCTTATCAAAACCAACTCAGAAAATGGCTTGATAAAAGAATTTACATTCATATGTAAATAATTGATTAAGTTAATCAGTGGGGTGTTACCTTATCTAGAAGCAGTTGAAATTTTAGATGAAATTGGACAGATGGAAAAATACAAATTTTTTTTTTTTTTTTTTTTAGGAGGGGAGTGAACCCAGGACCTCATACATCGAACATGGGAAGTAGGCACTCAACCACTTAAGCTACATCTGCTCCCTGAAAATACACATTTTAAGGGGACAAGGAGCCCTGACTTATATCACTCAAATCATTTGTGTCTTGGAATTCTATTGTCAGTAGAAAAAAAGGATGCGAATGTTATTTTGGGATGGAATGAGTACTTGGCCAATAGCAGATGCTCAGTTTTGGGTTTTCATTTGTATGAATGAATAGACAGTGGTAACTGGAATGACTTTAGTTCACTTAAACTGATATGTTGGCTTAGAGGAGGAAGTGATTAATCCAGCTTCAAGGCTCCGGAAAAGGCTCTTGAAGAATATATTAATGCAAGGCAGATTATTCTAAAGCAGTGTGAGGTAGGGCGTCTGGGGAGCCACATTTTCCAAGGATTGTCAGGTTGAGTTTAAAACATACCAGGTTTGAGAATGTCTCTTTCAGGCAGATAGAACAGCAAGAGTAAGGTAGGGCTAAGTGCAGGCAGGTAGAGTTGAGAGGGAGTTGTGGGAAATAAGGCCTGAAAGTAAGATGGTTTCTAGCATCAAACCACCTCATTTTGAGGAAATTGAGGCCCAAAATAATTAAAATGCTTTGCCCGAGAATGTACAGATATAGTTGCAAAAGTGGTTTTAGCAAGTCAACAGTGTTGTTTCTACACCAAGTGCCTAGTTCGCATCCAGACCGTGGAATGCTTTGTCTGAAGGATGAAAGTTTTGCCAGGAGTCCGTCGTAATCAACAGTGGTGAAATAGCTAGCCACTTCTAAATCATATAGCACTAAACTCTGAAACATTACTTCTATGGGCCTCAACAGAAAAGACATTGGGCATTTCCTCCTACACCGATTCTCTAACACACGGGTAACACAAAGCTAACACGCTGCTTTGAGAGGTCCCTAAGAATCCTGTTGCACTCGCCGTCCCAGCCCCTAGTGTTCGGTAAAATCCCCTGAGATGACATCATCCGATGAGCGCGGGGGCGGGGGGCAGATGCGTCCGTGACCACACCCCTTACAGCCAGAGCCCCGCCCTTCGGCGTTTACTCCTTTTTCTCTTCTCCGGTACGCCGTGGCGTAAGACGTAGATCACGCAGTATTAATAACTGCTCCCGGAAGCAAAAACTAAGGGGCGGAGAGGAAGGCGGGAATGAGGGCCCCGCGTCCGGGTCGGCCGGCGGGGGGCGGGGCGAGGCGGGGCCGGGCATGGTAACGGCTCGGAAGCCGAGGGGGCTGGGCCCGAAGGAGGCTGAGGAACTGGAGCCCGCTGCCGCTGCTCCTTCCTTTCCTGCCTCTTCCGCGTGGCTCCCGCGGGCCCCGTCTCGGCCATGATGATCCATGGCTTCCAGAGCAGCCACCAGGACTTCTCTTTCGGGCCCTGGAAGCTGACGGCCGCCAAGACCCACATCATGAAGTCAGCGGATGTGGAGAAGTGAGGCTCCGGGACCCGGGTGGGGGCGCGGGCCCCGGAGCTGGGCCGGGGCGAGCTTCGTCCAACTCCACCCCCTTCCCCTGGGGCAGAGGCTCTGTCCCTCAGGATGGGATCTTAGTGTGACAATATCAGTAGATAATCTTATCACCACCTCTGAACCTTTGGTTGGGGTTCGCTAGGCGCTGGACTTTCCCCTCACCAAACGTCTCTACCTGTCCCTGCGACACCTTTGGACCGTTTCTTTCTGGGTGGCTGTGGCCTGTTTTCGTGGGCGTTAATAACGAGAATGATTTATGTGTTTAGTTGTTAGCATGCCAGGTATTGTGAGTACCCTGGAGTACGGAAAATGAAAGATGACCTTTGCCTCAAGAAATTCAGTCACATGAAATAGGCAAATAGACAATTATGATACAGTGCGAGTAACTGTTTATGATACAGGGTTATTTGGGATTGTTTAGGGGGACAGGCCATCCGGGAAACTGGGATACTTGGACCGAATCTGATAAAGTCTAGGGAGTAGGGTAGGGGCATGTCTAAAGCCGGGAAGCCAGGGATGTGAGTTGTGATGTGTTTGTGATGCCTGAGCTGAACGTTGACAGAGTTTGGGGACTGGGGGAGGTGTTTGTAAAGCCGGGTAAGGGAGAATGAGAGCTGTGATGTGTTTGAGGTACCAGAAGAATAGTGAGAAATGGAAGGTAGGCCTTAGGGAGACCAGGTACTGAGGGAATTTTTAGGCCAGGCCAAAGAATTTGTGAATTTTATCCGAATGAGAGACTATCAGATGTGCACTCTGGAAAGATTTTTCTGGAGGTGACGTGGAGGATGGATTGGAGGGCTGCAGGACTGGGTAAGGAGACCAATTAGATAGGAGGGGCGGAGAGGAGAAGTTTTAGATTAAATCCTGGATTTGAGGACCAATTGATAGAAGGAGAAAGGGAAAAGGAGGAACCTGTATGGTGCCCAGATTTCTGGCTTGGGTGATTGCGTGGATAAAACGGCCGTGAAACAAGGTGGGAAACAGGAAGAGAAGCAGATGGGGTGCAGGTCATTTGATAGAGGGTGATTTAAGTTTGAATATGTTGAAATGTGGGAGATGTGTGTGGGTCATAGAAGTGGAGATGTTTCATAAGCATTTGGATATATTTGTCTTGGAACTCAAAAAGAGATGACTTGTCCATGGGTTTAGTTTTGGGAAATAGTTTATATTTGGTACCTGGAGCCGTGAAAGTGATCAAGATCATCTAGAAGTAATCCAGAAGAGGTTATGAGATGGAACTCCAAGGAGCACTGGCATTTTAAGATTCAGGCAGAGGGAGATGACCAGGGAAGAGAGGACAGTCACCAAATGATGTTTTACTTCTTAATTAAAAAAAAAAAAGTAACATTCTTGCAGACTTATCAAGAAAAATTAGGAAAATACAGAAAAGAAAGGAAAAACGATTTCTTTCATCCCACCACAGATTTACTGTTTGCATTTTTTCCCCCTTCAAAAACTTTAAAAAAAAATTATTATAGTTTATATAAAGCAGTCAGCTTCAAATTGGGCTGCCCATATAATTTACTTGCCCATGTAATTTACTCAAGGGGTGCTGGATGCATGGAGAGTTTTAGGGGTATCAAAATCCAGATCTTTAACTTCCTTATATATTATTTTTTAAATTGATCTGTTTGAGTATACTTAGTCCTTTTTCCATAGAACAGAAACACCTGCCCTCATCCATCCTAAATGTTTTTGTGGTATGTTGCCCTAGGGTACTGAAGAAATCAATTAGGTAAGATACGGGTTTTGGGAAGCTTCTTTTAATGAAGACTTAGGTCTTCTTAAACCCATAGGGGCTTTCTGTCTCTCCCTGCCTTAACTGGTTATAACTGTTTGTTAAGAGTGCAGCTTAACATTAGAAATGGGATATTTTGGGCTGTGTTTAAGGTACTCTGAATTTAGAACATTTGAAGCAGTGTAAGTTAGTGACAGTGATGCTTTTAAATATAAAACTGGAATATTTTGTATGAGTACCACACTTTTCCAGATACATTGGGTAAAACCCACAGAATCACATTTTATATTATTTTGTATTTCGTGTGTATTTGGTAAAGTTGTTAAAACTTTATCAAATCATCTTGTGGAATATTTATTCCAGTTACAATCCATCTTATTTAATCTTAAAAGTATTTTAATATTTTCTGTCTCCTAATAAGGAATATATTTTACTTAAATTTATGATGAAAAATTAATATAATTAGATGTCTCCTAAAGATGTGCAACTCAAAAATGTTAGATCATTGATATGTGCATATATACATATATACACAACAAATGTAATAAATATGCAATGTATGTCCAGTTTTTTTCCCTCACTGTAATATCATAAGCATTTTTTCACATTATTACATTCTCTCTTAAAACATTTTAAATGGTTCCATAATACTTCATCATATGAATATACTCTAGTTTATATAACTATTTATTCTTTATACTTGGACATTCAGATTATTTCTTTTTCAGTATTATAAATAAAATTGTTATGACTATTAATGTGTATAGTCCCCCCCCCCCTTATTTGGGGTTATATCTTTAGGACAGATTTCTCTGATATTTTGAGAATATAAATTTGATTAGATTCTTAGTACATATTGCCTGATTGCTGCCCCAGGGTGGAATGTAAATTAGCACAGTTGTTCTGGAAATCCATATGAGCAAGTGCTGGTTTCCCTCATCACTTTTGGGTACTTTTTCTTTCTTCATCACCATCTTTTGAAGCTTGTAACAAGTTCAGAATTTATTGGAAAAGTTAATTGTTTTCTGACGTTTTGATTGGGCCTTTAATTGTTATCTTCTCTTCATAGCTATTATTAATACAGTTGTCATATGAGAACTAAAAATTCACCAGAAATATGAGGATTATGGAAACAGGGCTATGGTACATTGTCATCTCCTAGGCAGTTATAATGGAATTAGAACCCATCTTTATTCTTGAAAGTGATGGAATCTTAATGATCCTGTAATGAAATAGCTATTTCCAATATGAACTAGTATTTTTTCCCTCTAAAGTCTAAATCGTTTAATTTGGTTAGTGTTTTAATTTGCTGAAAGCTCCTGGGAGCTATATATCAGAAATGGGTTGGCTTTTATGATGGGGATTTATTAACTTACAATCTTACAGTTCTGAGGCCGTGAAAGTGTCCAAATCAAGGCATCATCAGAAGAGCCTTTCTCCCAGAGCGCCAGCTGCTTTTCTTCCCAGCTGCAGTTGTGGGCAATCAGGGACATGGTGTCATCTGCTCATCTCTCCTCTCTCCTCTCTTCCCTCTCCCCTCTCCTCTCTCCTCCCTCCTCTGGGCCTCCTTGCTTTCAACTTTTGGCTAAAGTGACTTCCTCTCAGCTTCTGTGTTCCTCTCTGTCTCTGCAGGTTTTTTCTGTGTCTGTGGCTTTTTATTACACAATTTATAAAGGACTCTAGTAAGAGTATTAAGACCCTCCTTGGGTCATACAATCTAATCAAAGGCCCTTAACTGAAGTAATTTTATCAAAAGGTCCCACCTACAATAGGTTTACATACACACATACACAGGAATGGATTAGCTTTAAGAACAGGGCTTTCTGGGGTCCGCAAAAGCTTCAAACTTCCACAGTCAGGCAGGGATTTTTGTTTCTTTTCAATATATATGCAAAGACTTGTTTGGTGTGTCTAATTGAAGTAGATTGAAATCAGTTGGAAAGAATGTAATTGTGTACTTGAGCTATGCATGGATCCTTTGTTGGCTTTATGTAAGAATATATTCTTTCATATAGTATTATTTTTTCTTTCCCAACAATTATAGGTATACAGCTGTTAAAAAATCCAGAACTTGTGAAAAATACAAAAGAAAGCTAAAGTTGCTGTTATAGAGCACTTCCATTAAATTCTGTACTTTATTTGGAGTCACCTTAGAACTTTAGTCAGCGTATTTAAACTTTTAACTATTGCATACTTTATAACCATCTTGAAAATGTAAGGAATAAAAAGTTTCCTATAGGTTTTATTTTTCATGTTCACTTTTTATTCATTATGTAATTTTAAGAAGTCTGATTATTTGTCTTTCCAGCCTGTAATAGATTTGAAACCAAATTAAAAGGGATAAGGGGTGCTTCAGGGGCAAATATCTACATTCTGGAGCAGCTAGAGGTGTACACGCTCAGTTGACCTTGAGGACATTATTTTACATTACTGTTAAATATAATGATCTCTGATTATCAAGAAAAGGTAAAATAACATTATTTTTCTATTTAGAATGGAGGAACGTCTTATAAAACATGTAGAAAAATTTCTAAAATCAATAAAATAAAAAAACTGTTATGTTTTCAGGTTGCAAGGAAGAGAGATGCAATTTGCTTCAAGTAATGGAAATTTAATATTACATGAGGAAATAATTATCTTAAAAAGTGAACAGCAGTTCTTCTGGTCCTAACAACTGCAGAATTCTCTGCTCTTGTTACTGTTATTTCTCCGTCTTTGCTTTGCCCTGTCTGCCACCATTGCTGTTACTTATCAGCTTTACAGCTCTTCCCTCCTTTCTGCCTTAGGACGTCAGTTTCATGCCTTCTTTATCTTTGTCTCTTGATCTGGGCTTCCTTTGACTGTCAAAATTCTGAAAAGAAAGAATTAGAATGAGTTAATTGGTCATTCAGTCTAGCATATTGGGGAGATTCAGGCCAGCCCATAAGTCATTGCCTTTGGTTGGAGTGCTGAACTTTTATCCCCAAGTTGAATGTCCTGGTGGCTGTTAAAGAGGTTTTGGGTTCATACAATACAAAGCATGGTAACCTATACATATTGCTACTCTTTCCAGAAGTGAAAACTTTATAATGGAGCTTTCTAAAGATGGGACTGGTGAACTTGAGAGCCCACACCTCACCTGAAGAGGGCAACCTCTACCCTGGTCTAGCCAATTAGTGCCATGTGGCAATGTGGGTCCAATGTTGCCAGGTCCTCCAGATTTTTAAAAAAAGAGAAACCGGAAGTCTAGATTATATAAAATCTCTCAGTTTTTGTTGACAACTGTCAATAGTTGTTGGCTACTGTTCCACATATATTTTTTAGGTGGAGGCTGATCAAGATATATTTGTGGACTAACAATTTATGATCCTAGCTTTATAGTATGTCTAGTATAACTTTCTTCTGTTAATAAGCCTGCCAAATGAGGTCCCAGTATATATAAAGCAGTCTAGTGTATTGGGAGAAGGCTTGGTAATATTATCCAAGCCTTTACTGGTTCCATTATCTTGAGTGTGCCGCTTAAACTCTCTGGGCCTTTCTTAGCTCACAGGGTAGTTTGGAGTCTCAAGTTTCTCTATCTCAGAAATGATCCCTGACCATCCTACCTAAAATAGCACACCCCCCCTCCCATTTTACCTTGCTTTATTTTTCCTTATATTACTTATCACTGGCTGACATTATATTGCTTATTTACTTGCATATTTGTTTATTGTCTGTCAGTTTGGCCTACTACATAGTACAATGCCATAAAGATATACATGGAAAGAATGGATGATGAAACCATTTTATAGACTTTACAAATATATCATGTTATTCATTTATATAACTTATTCAGTAATGTGAGAAGGATTCTGTTGGAATCAAAAGCAAACAAAACTGCCAAGAGTAATAATAAAATAATCCCTGACTTTTGGTTATACATAGGTTAGCTGATGAATTGCATATGCCATCTCTCCCTGAAATGATGTTTGGAAACAATGTTTTAAGAATCCAACATGGCTCTGGCTTTGGGATTGAGTTTAATGCTACAGATGCGTTAAGATGTGTAAACAACTACCAAGGAATGCTTAAAGTAGCCTGTGCTGAAGAGTGGCAGGAAAGCAGGTGAGACACCAGGCAATTATGGGTTAAAAAAGAACAAAGAAATAGTCATGATATGTGTGTTGTTAGAATGACGGAATAGTGTTAACATTAAACTTTATATTGAGAGTTGGATTAGTCTAGATTTCATTTTTCTCAACCATAAAATGGAAGTTAGTTACCTACTACTTGAATACTTGTTGGGTTAAATTGAATTACAATTGAGCAGAGCCTTTGATTTTTAAATGAAGAATCAGTACACTGTGTACTTTAATATTTGTTTTCAAAAAACTAATTATGATTTGCTTTGAAAATTTGAGGAGCATTGACATTAAGAAAAAATATATATTTTCTTTGATACCCAAGTCAGCAATTATTTACTTTGTGCCTGTTATTTATTAGGTAGCTTGGAGGATACAAGGAAGTATAAGGCTTTAAACCATGTCTTCAGGCAATGTACAGTCCAACTGGAGAGACTACATCAGCACATGATAAGTTAAATAACAATAAATGTGCTGAAAAACTCTAAGATGTTATACTAGTAAATTATGACATATTTTGTATTTAGTAGAATATTTTATATTATTTGTAAAATGTAATTTGGTGTCATATATGAATACAGATGATTTATATTCTGCATCACTGAATCTGATCCTTCTCATTTTGGTATTTGAGGACGGAGGGTGAACACTCCAAAGATGTTGTTAAACCATACGATTGGACCTATACAACAAATTATAAGGGAACATTACTTGGAGAATCACTTAAGTTAAAGGTAAACCTTATATTTTGCTTTTCTGAGTCATTGTCTTTAAAATTAATTGTCTCATTAGAGTTTTCTAGAAATGGGTTTATTTTTTGCCACTACTTTCATCCTACTATTTTCTATTATGGCAGGCATCAGAATTTAATGTAAGGGGATATTGCTTGTTGATTATCAGCAGAAAATAAAAGAAGGCCATAGTAATACAATCTTTATTCTTAGAAGTGTGAATGGTCACATTGGCAAACTGCCTTAATGTTATCATTATGACTATTAAGGAGCATTAAAATGTGGATCTTTCCCTCTTTTATAAGCGTGCTTATTTTACAGATAAACAGATATGTGGGTGAACAGAACTTTTGGTAAGACAATTTAGGTTTGTGTCCTCTTTACATATAATATATGACTTTAAGCAAGTTACTTAATCTGCCTGAGTCCCAGTTTTATCAGTAAAATAGGTATAACAGAAATACCTACCTCTTTGCAGAGGTGTTTTTTTGTTTATACAATAGGAATTTATTAGTTCATGGTTTTGAGACTAAAATAAAGTCCAAGGCAATGCTTTCTTCCTGAAGACTGGCGTTTTGGGGCTGGCTGACTGTGATCCCTAGTCTTTGGCTCCTCTGTCACATGGCAAGGCATGTGAGCAGCTTTGGGCTGCTCCCTCTGAGGCTTTCTCTCTTCCTCTGTCTGAATTTCATTCTCCACAGAGTTTTGATGATATGGCATAATGTATGGGAAAGCTCTTGATAAATTCTAAAGCTCTTTATTAATGTTAAGATGCAACCATGGAAGCCCTGCTTAAGAAGAGATTCCCTTCCTGGTGAATGACTCTAGGAAGGTGGAGTTGGTAAGTCTTGCTTTGGGAGCTTAGTTGTATTTTGAAATCTCTCAGTATGACTGAAATGAAGCAAACGTGTCTTAAGCTGCACATCTCTAAGTTCCATGTCGCTAAAGGTAGTTACTTCAGTGTATATCTCTTTACATTCAAAGTAAATTGTAGAGATCCTATATTGCACGTTGGTGCTGAGACAGAAATGTTAAGGAGTACGACTCCTTGTCTCTGCAGAGATTTTGAAAGTCTCAAGAAGATAGAAGTTCATAGCAGGAACTTAATAATTCTTATGTTCGGTTTCTGTCACTCCTCCATTCCAAGCTTTAACTATTTGTCTGTGCTGCTTTTAGGCCAAAAACACAGTTTTTGAGAGAGTGCATAGTTTTTCATTTATTCAGCAGATATTTATTGAGCTCCTACCATGAGCCAGGCACTAATCCTAGGAGCTATGGATACAGCAGAGAATAGACAGATTTCTCCTTTACAGTCTAATGGGGGAGCAAAGTTATTTCAGTCCCTTATAATACTTCTTAAATTAGTCTTCCCCTCCCACCTCACTCTTGATTGAAAAACTTTGGTAGGAGCATAGACCATTTGATATGTTGTTTCCAGGAGTGAGGAAGTGGGAACTTGTTCTAACTCTGTGTAATAAAAGCAGTGACTTTCTTTGTGGGTTGACTTAGGACAGGGGTTCTTAACCTTTTTTGTTCCACAGACCCCTTTGCCAGTCAGGTGCGGACCCCTTTCTAAGTCCACACTATTCTGGTGTATTATTTAATAAATATATCACACCTGTACCAATATGTCCCCACAAGAATGTTTTTTGTTTGTTTGTTTGTTTTTGCATTTAAATTCAAGCCCATTGACCCCTTGTTAAGAACCCCTCACTTAAAAGAAGGTCTCTCCTCCTGGAGGCTATGAAGTAGTATCAGCTGTGACCAAGGAGCAAGAATTATTGCAATAGAAACAGAGAGTGAGTGTAGTAGGAGGTGCATCAGCCTGTAATGGAATTTGTTCCCAGATATAACTAACAGATCAATGTGATCACCACTCATTGGTGGTAATGAGCTTGGGCATTGGAGGAATCCAGATCTGGCTTCAAATTCATCACCTACCAGCTTGCAATAGCAATTTAACCTTGCTAAACCTTACTTCTCTCTTTTGTAAGTTGGGGATAATAATAATTGTGAGGTAGTAAAGTGTTAGCACAGTGTCCATTACACAGTAAGATCTCAATAACTGACAGCTGCTATTATTATTATTATAACTTCACATCTTAAATACCAGGGAAACTCAGTCAATGTTGAAATACTAAGAAGAAAAGAAAAGTAGGTATATTGTCTAAATATTTACTCTTGCTTTATGGTCTAAACAAAGTTGATGATCTTGGTTTGCTTGGCTACCTTATGACAAATACCATACAATGGATTGACTTAAACAATAAGAATTTATTGGCTTATGGTTTCAAAGCCATGCTTTATTCCAGAGTTGGTAGCATTCTAGTGATGGCTGGCCGTAGTCCTTGTGGTTCTTTGGCCTGCATCTCTGCCTCGGGTCACATGGCCATCTCTCTCTCCTTGTGTCTGCTCTTCTGGTTTCCATTGACTTCTGGGTCCTCCCTGTGTATAAGGCCTCCAGACAGATAAGACAGATTAAGGCCCATCCTGATTCAATTGGGCCATACCTATATAGGTTCTTAGAAGACACAATTCACAAATGAGTTCATACTGTAACTGATAATACATTGTCAGAGGGTCCTGTTAACAAATGTTTCACACCCATAGGAACACAGATTAAGATGAGGATTTGTCTTTGTTCGGATACATAATTCAATCTACCTCAGGGTTCAAGATCTTAAAGTATATAACTTTTAGTGATGTAATGCCAGTAACATATAGTAACAACATAATGCTAATGCTATTGTTTATTGTTAAGCATGTTTGTTATGTGTTGAAGATTACTTCATAGGAACATTTTTTGCATTAACTTTTTTAATGCCTAAGAATTTTTTTTTACCATAATATTAGTTGGGATTTTTAATCCTTTAAATTCTTCAGCCCTTTTTCAAAACATTGTGCAAAAGCCATGGTGTATATAGAAAATATATACATGTACAGGCAAATATGTTTTATATGGATACTAAGAGTATCAGAGAATGAGGCATTACAATAAGGCATTTACATTACTCTTAAATTTTTGCTTTTTAGCTTCTGGAAGCTGTTTTGTGTGTGTTGGGTTTTGTTAGTTTTTTTTGTTTGTTTGTTTTTAGTGTTTTCTCTTTTTTAATTGCTTTTTTTTTAGATGTAGCATGGTATAAGAGAGGAGAACCAGTCACACAATTGTGCTGATCTGGCTGGATTCATACCCATCCTTGCTACTTACTAGCTATGCAACTTTAGGCATTTAACTTCTCTTAAGTTTCACAATAAGATTTTGAGATGAGAGTGCCATGAGAAAACAGGTCAAATGGCCAACATTGTACCTAGCCCGTATAGCCTAACATATATGGTGGTTTTCTTTTCTTTTCTTTATTTTGTTTGGTTGATATAAATGAACTCTTCAGGATAATAGAAGTAGAAGGCTAATGCTCCCATTTGCACCACCTTTTAGGAATAAGACAAATATATCATGCCCATGCATTTAAAAAAGAATTTCTTTCAAAGCTCATTGGAATATTTTCTCAGCTCATTCAATGTGATTTCACACCTTGAGCTTTAAAAGTAAATTTAGGGGGTAGTTGTTGGGGGCGTTCGGTGGTTGGTGACGGGATGGTGGTGGCTTAGGCATTCTTCTTGGCGATTGTTTCAGGAGCAAAGGGGAACCCCGCGCCAGAGCGTCAGTGGCGCTGAGGAAGTCTCGTTTCTGAGAATGGGCCTGAGCCTGATAAGACCTAAGTAACGTGCCGGGAGCAGTGCGCTGAGGTGCGGCGGCACCGAAACTGACCTCACAGACGCGCTGCGTCTCTTGGATGCTTCACTTTTTTTTTGCTGTTTGCTGTGTTTTGATGACGTTTTCTCCGCCCGAGGAGCTAGTGCCCAGGGTAGTATTCAGAACTTGGCTTCCTTCCTTTTCCTTCCTCAGCCATGTGCTGATGCCCTGGAGGCCTTCCCGCCCGGTGTCAGCTCTGTAATGAGGTGGGGTTGGGGGAGGGCACAACAAGGAAAAAAGATCCCTGAGTTTGGATTTTCCTTGATGTGTGAGTGCCCGGATTGCCTCAACTTGGCCCACAAACTCCATAAACACTTAGGATTTAACGCACAATTCGCACAACAGGGCGCCTTGAAAATATCAAATGCAGTTGATTCACCTTGCATTGAAAGGATTGTCCCATTATCACACTTATGACAGATCCTTTTTGGGCATCAATGTTGCTCTTGGTTTTGTGGGATGGACATCATATGCGTCTTTGTTGATCATCAAGTCTCATTTTGACCTTCCTAGAGGTATTAGTAAAGAACTTAAGAAACCAAGCCATCTCCTGCAATGTAGTTTTGTAGCTATTGGCTTTTTAGTAGCATTTTTCCTGCTGATTCAAGCCTGTCCCTGGATTTACTATGTATATTGTTTGATGCCAGTTCCAATATGGTATGCAGTTCTAAGAGAATTCAAAGTTTTTCAAGCCCTTATCACATCACTGTTGACCTTTCCTCTGAATCACATTATTGGATATCTGTTAGTCTTTACTCTGGGAATTGAAGTATTAGTTCTCAGTTTTTTCTACCGCTATATGCTTACAGCTGGACTTGTTGTATTTGCGGGTTGGCCATTTTTCACTCGGCTGTGGACTCGAGCAAAGGCCATCTCACTGAGTTGGACTTTCTTTTCTTTGCTTCTGGCAGTGTTACCACTGATGCCTGTTGTAGGACGAACGCCAGATATCTCTCTAGTAATGGGAGCAGGCTTGCTGATTCTTCTTCTATCCCTGTTTTTTATAACATTTGTCATAAAAAGAAAAAGTCTTGTAAATGAAGAGCTATTGATACATCTATTTCAGATGCTGAGCATAGTGCTCTCTATGTATGTTGTATATAGCACGCATAGCAGTCTACTCAGGAAACAGGGACTGCCTCTTATGAATCAAATTGTTATCTGGGCAATACTAGCTTCTTCCTTGGTTGTGCCATTGCTGAGTCCCACAATTCTCTTTCAGCGATTGTTTAGCATACTTCTTTCTTTGATGTCAACCTACCTACTTCTAAGCACAGGGTATGAAGCTCTCTTTCCATTAGTATTGTCATGTTTGATGTTTGTCTGGATATACATGGAACAAGAAATCCTACAAAAATCTGGTGTTACCTGTAAACTGAAGCTCACCAGTACTGAATTTTCCTGTAATAATGATATAACTCAATTTCGACAACTCAGTTTGGATGACATCCGAAGGGCCTTTTTCTTTGTTTTCTTCTTAGTGACAGCATTTTTTGGAACTGGAAATATAGCTTCTGTTAACAGCTTTGAGCTTGCCTCTGTCTATTGCTTTCTGACCGTGTTCAGGCCTTTTATGATGGGAGCTCTCATGATATGGAAGATTGTAATTCCATTTGTTCTTGTGATGTGTGCTTTTGAGCCGGTTCAATTAATGACTCAGTTATCATCAAAAAGCCTTTTTCTCATTGTTCTTGTCATATCAGACATTATGTCTCTGCATTTTTTCTTCTTGGTCAAGGATTATGGTAGCTGGCTTGATATTGGAACAAGCATTAGCCACTATGTGATTGTCATGACCATCACTATCTTTCTGATGTTTATTAATGGCCTGGCACAGCTGCTCACAACAAAGAAGCTAAAACTATGTGGCAAACCCAAAAGCCATCTCATATGATGTTGCTGAAGCCATCGTTCAGCATCTGGATCCTATTTCTCATTCTCCTTTGAAACACTGGCATGCCATAAATCCCATCAAGGATTCAATAAAGAAATGGATATTGGAAAAAAAAAAAAAAAAAAGTAAATTTAGGGAGAAAAGGTGCTGACCTAAGTAACTTTGGAAATGAATGGAGTTTTTTTGTTTGTTTGTTTGTTTGTTTGTTTTTTTATTTTATTTATTTATTCATTTATCCCCCCCCTTGCTGCTTGTGCTCGCTGGGTCAGCTAACCACGCCGTGCAGGCGGGCTTGCCTTCAACAGGAGGCCCCGGGAACTGAACCCGGGGCCTCCCACATGGCAAATGGGAGCCCCAGTGATTGAGCCACAGCCGCTTCCCATGAATGGAGTTTTAAGACTAAAAGCAAAAGGAAGGAATGGTCATAAGTACTGTATGATAGTTGTTAAAGCTATTTCCCATGGGCGGTTATGGGTCAGCAATTCTGATACTGCTCTACACATATACTGGAATTGAACAATTAAGTAAATGGATGGGCAATGATGGGAACCAGATTTCTCACTGTTGGAGTGGAAATATATGGATAAGTAAGGGAAGGAGTCTAGATTGATCCATATGGTAATGGATTAGAGTTGGAGATATCAGTAACAACTCATATTTAACTTTTTGTAGCTATAGATGATTACATATAGAAATATTTATAGATATATGTATATACACTATGTCATGAGAATTTGTCAAATATATCAATTCTTTCAATTGAGAACCAGATAAAGTAAGCTAAGAAGTATATTTAAAAAGTATTGACTCCTAGTCACATGTTTAAACACCAGGAATCCCTTCCAACATGGCCCAGGAAACTCCTCAAACAAGATCAGAGCTACACATCAAAGGTACAGTCGCATCAAATTCACAGCAAATCAGTTGAAAATCCTTATTGACACTTTCAGCCAAAAATCTTACCCAGGTTATGCTACCAAACAAAAACTTGCTTTAGTAATTAACACTGAAGAGACTAGAATCCAGATTAGGTTTCAGAAATTGCAGAGCTAGACACTCATTCTAGAGAAGAACAGAACTTGAGGAGGCCTTAGAATCAAGCAAAGATAAGATCACCCTGCA
The DNA here is from genome assembly GCA_026826555.1 of Tolypeutes matacus. NCBI lineage: Eukaryota > Metazoa > Chordata > Mammalia > Cingulata > Chlamyphoridae > Tolypeutes > Tolypeutes matacus. The sequence goes on from JAKSZT010054304.1 coordinate 6,850,639, forward strand.
GAGATTTTTTTTTTTTTAACTTTATTTTGTACATTTAATAATTGAAAACATAAGCAATAAAAAACTAAAAAGTAAACACAGATGAATAAATATATACATTTCTCAATTAAATGTAATGGATACATGTAATTTTTTTTGTGTGTGTGTGTGTGTGAATCAAACAATATATTACACAATATATTTGGTTCATAGTAATGCATTCATACAGTATTTGTCTTTTTGTGTCTGGCTTGCTTCACTCAACATAATGTCCTCCAGATTCATCCATGTTGCCATATGCTTTATGACTTCATTTCTTCTTACAGCTGCATAATATTCCATCGTGTGAATAGACCACAGTTTGTTTATCCATTCATCTGTTGATGGACACCTGGGTTGTTTCCAACTTTTGGCAATGATGAATAATGTGGCTATGAACATCGGTATGCAGATGTCTGTTCGTGTCACTGCTCTCAGTTCTTCTGGGTATATACCCAGTCGTGGTATTGCAGGGTCACGTGGCAAGTCTATATTCAACTTCTTTAGGAACTGCCAAAAAGTCCTCCATAGTGGTTGTACCATCCTGCATTCCCACCAACAGTGAAGAAGTGTTCCTATCTCTCCACATCCTCTCCAACACTTGTAGTTCTCTGTCTTTTTAATAGTGGCCATTCCTGCAGAGATTTAAGATAGAGAAATCAGACAGTGCTGTATCTTCTATACCTTTTCCTAATTATTCACTCTCATCAAGACATTTTAGAACAATCCTTACCCTGGTATTGATTCCAAGAAATGAATTGCTAAAGAAATTGGGGTTGCGGAGTCAAGAGCCCAAATTTGGTTTCAAAACTGAAGATCTAGATTCTATGTCCAGAGTAAGAAAAAAAGAACCTGGTGAGGTCTTAAAGACAAGACCAGGGACAAAATCTCTGAGATGAGAGAGTTTGAGGCATAGAAGCTACAAAAAATATCACCAAACTCACTAGAAACTGTTTTATTTCCCTGGAATAAGAATGAAGGACACAGGAACAATTTCATTATATCTGTTATCAATTCCTTGGGCCCCAAATCTTTCTCTCTCACTCTTCCTGGGAATGTGCCCTTCCTCTGAGACTGCAAGTTGAACATCCTGGAAATGGTAAGCAAGATTTCAGGAGGTGAAGACAGGTCCAAGAGGCACCCCACAGAGCTACTGGCCCAGCCTAGCTCTAGAGTTCAGCAGAGCTTGAGGAGAGTGAAAATAAAACTAATACATACTATTTTGCAATCATCACAGTAATAATTGATTCAAGCAAAAATCGTCAGAGTAGTAAAAACCTTGAAGTGAATGTTTTATGAAGATCAAGATGTATATTGCCTCAGGAAATGGCTGTGGCTCAATTGATTGGGCTCCAGTTTACCATATTGGAGGCCCTGGGTTCGATTCCCGGGGCCTCCTGGTGAAGGCAAGCCGGCCCGCGCGGCGCGGTGAGCCGATACAGCAAGATGACTCAACAAAGGGAGACAAACAGTCCCAGAAAAACGCCAAAAGCAAAGGGACACAGCAAGCACAAGCAGCAAGGGGGGAATAAATAAATAAATAAAAATAAAATCTTAAAAAAAAAAAAAAGATATATATTTGCCTCAAAGAATCTCCTTACAGATTACTATTAATTACAAAAGGAAAATTGGTGAATTTTCAAGAGAAACTTGGCAGCCTCCACCTTAACCAAGTGCTTGAAATTCACTTCACCAATAATAACACAGACTGACATGAGGTGACTCCTTATGTGAAGCAGCTAAGAAGGACACAATATTCATTTTGTTATTACTGCCAAAAGTGCATAGATGTAATTTAATCATAAGGAAACATCAGGCAAGCAAAACTGAGTGACAGTCTACGAAGTAACAGACCTGTACTCTTCAATAATGGATTGAATAATTGCAGTAAGGATGAAGAGAAAGCATGCTAGCTCAAGAAATATTTAGGGAGTTAGTCTCCTGAAGAGTTATCTTCTATATGTAGCATGTGCTACCATTTATTTGGGGGAAAGGTCACAAATTAAGAGATCTGTTTATGCCTAAAATTTCTCTCCAGAGATGCTCAGGAAACTGTTAACATTAGTTATCGCTTGGGTAGAGAGGTGGAAAACTGGGGTGAGATATAGAACTGTTTTTCATTTTAATCTTTTTTTTTTTTTTTGCTTTTTACTTTTTATTGTAGTATCATATATACAACTCAAAATTTCTCATTTTAACCATCTTCAAGAATACAATGGCATGAATTCTATTCACAATATTGTACTACCATCACTAACATCCATTAACTCAGACTTTCTCATCATCTCAAACAGAAACTCTGTACCCATTAAGCAATAACTCCCTCTTCACCCACCCCTCCACCATGGCTGCTTGTAATCTAATCTACTATCTGTCTCTATGAAGTTTCCTTATTATAGGTATTTCATATACGTGAGAACATACAGTCATACAGTGTTGGTCTTTTTTGTGTCTGGCTTATTTCACTCAACATGACATATTCAAGGTTCATCTATGTTGTAGCATTCCTTTTTATGGCTGAATCATAATTATGAATGGATGGAGGTGCCATTTATGTGATAGGAAAGACTAGAAGTCAATTTCTAACGTCATAGATTTAAGATAGCCATGTAGATATTTTAAGTAAATAATTGATTAGTGAGTTGGTGCTCAGGGGAGAGCTCTGGACTGCAGATACAAACCTGGTCTTTCAGCTTTGCAAAGAAAGAACAAGCAATATTAAGAGCACTCAAATTCTCAGGAATTTGTTCTAGTGATAGATTACATATGTTTAAAATGACATTTGTAAAAATTACTCTTTGAAACAATTTTTTTAATATCACAGATTGTAAATCACCTAAATAGGCATTGATAGGAAAGTGGTTAAAATATATTGTAATATGACAATAAATGGGATATTATATAGGTGGTAAAAAGGATGGGACACCTTTATGTATTTGATATTGAATGGTAGTCAAGGGACAATGTTCAGTGAAAAAAATAAAAGGTGCAGAACAAAATGTTAAAAAAAAAAAAAAAAAAAAAAAAGTGTTGTTTATGAGTTTGCTTCCATTAAAGCCAGAAAAGTAAAATTATAATAAATTCTGGTTTTGATATAAAGTATTTAAACTTTTTAGAAAAAGTAAATTTTGTCGCTTTACACCCACTAGAATTGCTACAATAAAAGGACAGCCAATAATAGTGTTGGTGAGGATCTGGAGAATTTGGGACCCTCATGCATTGCCAATGAGAATGTAAAACCATGCAGCTGTTTGTAAAATAATTTGACAGTTTCTCAAAAAGTTACATATAATCTAGCAATTCTGTTTCTAGGTATACATACAAAAAAATTGAAAGCATATGTCCACACAAAAACTTGCACATGAATGTTCATAGCAGCATTATTCATAAAGCCAAAAAGTGGAAACTACCCAGTGTCATATCAACTGCTGCGTAGATAAAATCTGGTATATCTATACAAAAGAATATTATTCAGCCATAACAAGGGAATGAAGTCCTGATACATGCTACGATATGGATGAACCTTGAAAATACTATGCTAAGTGAATGAGGCCAGATACATATGGTATGATTACATTTAAATATAATACCCAGAATAGGCAAATCTGTAGAGACAGAAATTAGATTAGTAGGAGAGTGGGAAATGGGGAGTGACTCTGAGGACTATGCTATGGGGTTTCTTTTTGGGGTGATAAAAATGTAGTGGTGGTAATTGCACAACTTGTGAATATACTAAAAACTACCAAAGTGTACACTTTTAAAGAGTTAGTGTATGGTATGTGAATTATACCTCCATTTAAAAAAAAAGGAATAAATCATATTAAAACACAGCAATTTGTAAGTTCCGAATTCAATGTAGTTTAAGGGAAAAAAAGCAAAATATTTGTGTCTGTATAGGTATGTATACGCATGCACATATTTTGTTTTTATATATTTTATATATATTTTATTTGCTAATATATTAAACTTTTCAGTAATTTTAAAAAGTTAATTTAACATAGAGTTCCTAGGATTTGCTATTAATTAATGTTATATGATAAATGTAAAACATTGAGTCAATTTTTTTCCTTATAAATCTCCATCTGATGTGAGGAAGTTTGTCTTTTGAAAGCTGTGGGCAGGACTTATTTTTCTTGTAAGGTATTGGGAATGTTTGTAGAGTTCGATATGTTTTTTAAGCCTTTATAAAATTGTGAAATAACCCATACAGAAAAGTTCATAAAACATAAATGTACAGTTTAATAACTTGTAATATATAACCACCCAGGAAAAGAAGTAGAACATCATGAGTATTCCAGGAACCTGTAGCATGACCTTCCTGATATAACTTTTTAAAAAATAGTTCCTAGTTATTTTCAACCTTAGTTTTTATTTCCTTGGAACTAGTATGTATTGTTTTACAGTTTGGGTCTCATAATTTTAATATCTGGAGTCCCTAAGGTCTTTATTTATTGTCTGTTATTTCTACTGTTTCTGGTTCATGGTGTTTAGGCTCCTAACATGCCTCCTTATTTTTGTTTGAAGCCTGGGATGCTGTTATTTTCCTCCAGAGAGGAGCTTTGCTTATTTCTGACAGGTAGTCGAGGACAGAGGCCAGACAACTTTTTCTGGAAAGAGCAAATAACAAATATTTTAGGCATTGTGGGCCATAGGATCGCTGTTGCAACTACTCAACTCTGCTGTTGTAGTCAAAAGCAGCCATAGACAAGATGTAAACAAATGGGCATGCTATGTTTCAATAAAACTTGATGGACATTGAAATTTGAAATCCATTTAATTTTCATGTGTCATAGAGTAGTCTTCTTTTGATTTAAACATGTAAAAAACATTCTTAGCTCATGGACCATACAAAATCTGGCATGGAACTAATAATTTTTAGGCTTCTGGTCTAAAACCAGAGTTTGAGGTTTACTGAGCCTGTAGATAAGAAGTAGGGAAACTGGTGTGGCTCTTTAGGGCAGCCCAAAAAAGGAGGTGGTAGGGAATTCTCCAAGGACTTTGCCCTTAGTGAGCGCTGAGCAATGATGAATCCAAAAGCCAGTGGAGCCTAGCCTTTCCTTTGGACTAGCCCGTGCTCATCAGGATAAAAATTGCTCACATATAGGCTCACTTTTCTACGCTACAGTCCTCTTCCAGATCTCAACCCAGTAATTCCTTACTGCCTTGGCCATAATGCTTTTAAGCAGCTTTTTGTTTGTTTGTTTTTTACATTTATACAGCTTTTTAAACTATCTTCAGAAAGAGGTTTTGTCTGGATTATTTATTTTGTCAATACTGGCAGCTAAAAATGTTCAATATGTTTTATGTTTAGCAGTTTGTTTCATTTTCCCTCCCCAGATCCCTGCCTTCAGAGAGGAGATAAGTGGAGTTTATGAAAAGAAAGGGCTGAGAAATATAAAATTTTAAATAATACTTGTCCTTGCAAACTGGAGAAGATAGTATAGATAAGTTATATATAATAAATATCCCCAGTCCATGTTTATCTAATTTTTTTTGTCTTTTTCAAATATTTTATAAGAAGTATATGACAAAACTGACAGTTTCATTTTGACTTACTGAGGGTATATGTGAAGCATTAGCGAAGTAATCATTTACTAATGAAAAAAATTCATAACCTGATTAATTATTTGAAAGACAATCATAAGGGGAATCTTCAAATATGTTCCTTTGAACTGAAACTAAAAGTAAGGAATTCAGAAGTTATGCCTTTAGACAGTCCTAGAGACACTAATTTTATCTTTTTTTTTTTTTTTTTAAAGATTTACTTTTTTTATTTCTCACCCCCCCTCCACTATTGTTTGTGCTCACTGTCTGCTCTCTGTTTGTCTTCTTTTTTAGGAGGCACTGGGAAACGAACCCAGGATCTCCCATGTGGGGAGGGAGGCATGCAATTACTTGTGCCACCTTTGCTCTCTGCTTGTTGTGTCTCTTGTGTTTCCTCACTGTGTCTGTTTGTTGCATCATCTCGCTGTGTCATCTTGTTGCGTCAGCTAGGTATCTTGGTCATCTTCTTTAGGAGGCATGGAAATCTAACCCAGGACCTCTCATGTGGAGGTGGGTGCCCAGCTGCTTGAGCCACATCTGCTTCCTTATTTTTATCTTAAACAGATTGCAAACATACAAGAGAATAGTTATATGATGCCATGTCCCCCTCCCCAATTTTTACCTTCAGATGTGGGCCCATGTCTGCTCCAGACACATTTTGAAATAACATTGCAGAGAGCTAACAGTGCCATAGTTGAACATGGAATAACTGTGGACATTTTTTCACCTCTTGGGAATCATATACAAACTGTGCAACTTTTTTTCATTAGCGCCCTTCCTCCCCATATCACTTAAATACTCCCTTAGACCATTTTCCTCAAAATCTTTGCAATCTCTTGAATATCCTTTTTCTTTTTCTTTTAATTCTTATCCAGTTTTCTCAAACTATTCTCTGTCTTGTAATTCTATTCATGGGTCAGATGGCTTCATCATGGCTGTTAAAGCAAAATAATAACTCCCATTTACTGAGTACCTATGGTTTGACAGTCATTGTTGGATTTGTTTATGATACAACCATATCAAAGAAGAGAAAAGCTGAATATTTTGTAGTGAAATTGGATATAATAATAAAGAATGGTGTCACAAATCATACTTTGTTGCTACTATTAGGAGACACTTGGATTTAGTTAGCTACTGATATGACCCACCTTGAGATTGTTGATCCTTTTGTTGGATTTTTTTGTGTGTATATGTGTACCTGTGTGCTACAGAATAATATATTGAAATATTTGCCAGCTTCCTCCAAAGCCCTTTGGAGTGCCAAGAGTTTCCCTCAGAATTTCTCTAAAATTTTTTTTTTTTTTTTTTTTTTTTAAAGATTTTATTTATTCATTTATCCCCCCCCTGGTGCCTGTGCTCGCTGGGTCAGCCAACCACGCCGTGTGGGCGGGCCTGCCTTCACCAGGAGGCCCCGGGAACCGAACCCGGGGCCTCCCATATGGCAAATGGGAGCCCCACTGATTGAGCCACAGCTGTTTCCCTCTAAAATTTTTTTATCTCATTAACTAAAGCACTATTTTTTTTTTTAGGAGGTACGGGAGATTGAACCTGAGACCTCGTACGTGGGAAGGCACTCTACCACTGAGCTACACCCACTACTGAGTACTTATATTTTGTTAGTAGGTTTTGGAGAGTTAGGTTAGGCATCTAAAATATCATTCATAAAAGTGGACTTTCACAGCACAGAATTGCTTTGAACTTCTATGATAGTTCATCACATTGACTAATTTTCAGTTGATTAAATTTCTCCTAGTCACAAGAAAGCACTTGATTTTAATCTGATATATATGAAAGATGATGACATTTTACTCTCTATTTTTGTATAGTTATCAGCTGTCTGGTGTTTCAGAGACAAGGCATGTATCTGATCTTTCATGTCTACTGATGACACTCAAAGTTAGAGCTGTGTGCTCTGGCTATGCAGAAAAGACTGGTAGGAAAAATTACTTCCCTATGTCTCTGTAGCTCTTTCTTATTATCTTATGTGTTCTTTCTTATATTTTTTCTTTCAGGTTGTACCTACAACAGATCATATAGATACAGAGAAATTGAAAGCCAGAGAACAGATTAAGTTTTTTGAAGAAGTTCTTCTGTTTGAGGATGAACTTCATGATCATGGAGTTTCAAGCCTGAGTGTGAAAATTGTGAGTATTATGAGTTTCTGTTTAAGATTAAATTCTTTTTTTTTTTTTTTTTTTTAATTCTTACCATTGGGCAGGAATAAAATCACTTTGAATCACAGAGTATAAACATGATGTCATATAAAATTGTACTTGGGTGTAGAGTACATCTTATTGAATATCTATTATAAAATATGTTGTTAATTTGTTAGTTTAGCAGAGGATTTTTTTTTTTAATACACTTGGCCACTTTGTGATTTATTTGCTTCTTATTTAACTAGAATGAAGACTATGGCTTAATTTTGACATTTTGAATTAATAAAGGTGTTGGTAGGATGTAAAAACAGCAAAGCAGATGTCATTTTACAAAAATGACCTATGTGTCAGTATTTCAGTGTACCATTAAACTACCGCTTCAAAATTTCCTGCTTAGAAGTGGAAGACAGAAAAGACAGATATAAATTCCCTTCTCCTTTTGTATTCTTTTCTGTCTGTGGAGGACAAACTATTTCCATTAACAATTTTATTGGTGGCACATGCTTAAAAGGGATAATAGGCTACTAGCAGTTATTCATATTTGTTTACTGTTAGGTTGTGTTTGCGATTCTAACACTTTCCAGAAGACTCAGTTAAAATGTTACCTCCTGTGAAGACTCCTTTTTTTTTTTTTTTTAATATATTTTTAATTTATTTTAAAAGATACTTAGATTACATAAAATGCTACATAAAAAAATATAAGGGATTCCCATATTCCCCACTCCCCACACCTTCCACATTTCCCCACATTAACAACTTCTTTCATTAGTTTGGTATATTCATTGCAATTGATGAACACGTTTTGGAGCATTGCCACTAAGCATGGATTATAGTTTACATTGTAGTTCACACTCTCTCCCACTCAGTTCTTTAGGGTATGGCAGGATATATAATGGCCTGTATCTGTTGTTGCAGTGTCATTCAGGGCAATTCCAAGGTCTGAAAATGCCCCCATCTTACACCTCTTTTCCCTCTGTGAAGACTTCTAAGACTCTCCATAGTTGAATATCACTTTGCCATACTTCTGTCAATATCTTTTTTTTAAGTCCCTTAATTTAATTTATACTTATCATAAGGTTTTTCCAAGGCAGGGACTGAAGCATCAAACATAGTTCTTGGAGCATAATGATTGTGGGTGTTGTAATCTAAACTGTAGTAAAAAATGAAAACAATAATATAAAAACAGCAATAAGTTTGTTTTTAAAGCCAATTTTTTTTGTAGAATCATAAAATTTTGGAATTGTAATGGACTTTTATAGAGAATCATTTAGTTCAACCTCCTTATTTTAAAGACAAAAAAAATTAGTTTATGCAAAGTCATAAAACTGACTAGGGACAAAGTTTTCTTTGTATCATATAATACATAATATCATTATGCTGGCGTTAAATGTTTTCCTAACACCTTACTCCCTTGCTCACCTATGACTCTCCTCTAATTTATCTGTTTTCAGTTAGATTTGTTCACTCTTCCACTCATCCAGTCATATACCTTTCCACTTTTCTCCCAAATTGACTATGTTGAATGTTCATCATGAGTTTGAATATCGGATGTATATTTGTATCCATGTGGGTAGGTGTATTTGTGATGTATATAAGCGGGTATGTATGTGAGGAGCAAATGCATTTTTACGGATGAAGGAGTTGAAGAGGGCATAATGTATTGTGTGTGTCAGAATATGATAGTTTTCTAACTAGAGTAATGTCATCCTAAAGTGTGCTTTCTTCCTCCCAAGTGTAACTTTTTTTTTAAAGCAATTTATTGAAGTATGTCATTCATGTATGAACATATATAAACTGTAAGTGTTCAATAAACTTCGTGAACTTACAAAACAAACATGCATAACATGATACGTGTCTCCCACACATCACCCCCACCAAACACCCTGTATTGTTGTGAAACATTTGTTAACAAATCATGAAAGATCATCGTCAAAGTATTACCACTAACTATAGTCCATATCTTCCTCCCCTATACATTTTTTTTAAGGATTTTATTTACTTATTTATTTACTTTTATACATTTTTACCCCCCCCCCC
>JAKSZT010054304.1:6860493-7073078 GCA_026826555.1 Tolypeutes matacus
TGTCCATTTCCTGCCCTCTCTTCTCATCCTTCTCCTCCTATCTTCACTGGGATTCTATCCTCGGAATCTCCAGTGTGGGAGAGAGGCATCCTACCACCTGTGCCACCTTAGTTCCTGTTTTTTTTGGTGTGTCTTGTCTTGGCTCTCCCTTATGTCACTCTCCTTTTACATTATCATCTTGCTGCAAGGCTTACGGGGCCTGGCAGCTTACCTGCGCACAGGGCCTGGTGGCACATCCACGGATGGGGCCTGACAGCTCACCCATGCACAGGGCCTGGTGGCCTATGGGCATTCTATATTTTTCTTTTTTTAAATTTTTACCAGAAGGTCCCGGGGATTGAACCCAGGTAACTCCATGTGGGAGATGGATGCCCAACAACCCGAGCCACATCTGTCCCCCTGCTATCTCTCTTAAGGTTGACCAAAGATACCCAAAGTTACAGTCTTTTCCCATACAGGGTGGTCCTGTAATATATCAGGCTTAGTTTATCACCAGCATTCTAAAAACCAGACCTAGAGAGAAAAACTAGGTCTGGGGACGCATGCGTGGTTTCTAATATAGTGAATGTTTAGCCTACCCTGATTACCAAGTGTAACTTATAAGATAGTTGATAGTGTTACATTTTAAGAATGCCTGTAAAAATTTCATTAGAATAGTGACCTTTCTGGATTTGTTTCTAACAATTTAACAGATATTGCTCCAAATGAAATAAATGTCATAGTTTCTGGCCTAGAGGCAGTGGAGTATAGACAAATGCAGTTTCCTTCTTTAGAAGCAAGAATTAGCCTAGTGGGAAGCGGCTGTGGCTCAATCAGTAGGGCTCCCGTTTACCATATGGGAGGCCCCGGGTTCGGTTCCCGGGGCCTCCTGGTGAGGGCAGGCCCGCCCACATGGCGTGGTTGGCTGACCCAGCGAGCACAAGCAACAAGGGGGGGGGATAAATGAATAAATAAATAAATAAATCTTTAAAAAAAAAGAATTAGCCTAGTAAATATGGATGTAGGTGAGAAACTAGGAATGTGCTGTCTGGGAAGCTAAGGAAGGAAAACTTCAAGAAGGGCATGAAGGTCAATATCATGCTATAGTGAGGTCTTATAAGATTAGAACAGGATGGTATACGTTAGACTGAAAATTTTGGTTTATTTGTTTTAGTATTTAGGATATTGTTAATGACTGTAGCAGTTTGATATTATTGATGAATTCCAAAAAGAAATATTGGATTATGTTTGTAAACTGCTCTTTACCTCTGGGTGTATTAGAGTGTATTGGATTCAGAGGTTTTACTTTTACTTGATTAAATAATGATGAAAGCTTTGATTAGGTCAAGTCAGTAGGGTGTTGAGTCCCTGCCCCTTGGTGGGTAGGGACTCAGAGATAAAAGACATGGCAAAGGACAGAGTTGGAGTTCTTTTTTTTTTTTTTAGTTAGGCTAGTAATTTATTAAGGTAGGGAGGGAAGAAAAATGGGAGGAAATAACAGATCATGGGTCCCAGAGAGAGGAATGGGCTGAAGAATGATAAAGTAGGCCGACTTACAAACTACAATTGCCTATTATAGATTATAAATCCAGGTTTTACTTGCGTGTTGATCGATGCAATCCATGCGAGGAGGGACATGGCAAGAACAGGGGTCCAAAGGTGAGAGAGAGAGCAGAGTTGGAGTTCTGATGCGGAGTTTTAATGCTGGAGCCCAGGGAAGAAAGCACACAGAGGAGCTTGGTTGTGAGGAAGGAGAGAAGGCCCTGGGGAAAGAGCCATTTGCCTGATAGTCTATGCTGGCCTTGTGGAAAGAAGCAAGCCTGAGCCCGGAGAGCAGCAAGCCCCGGGAAGAGAGGAACCCAGGAAGCCTGAAGCCTGGCAGACATTGGCAGCCATCTTGCTCCAACACTTGGCCATAGACTTTGGTGAGGGAAGTAACTTAAGCTTTATGGTCTGGTAACTGCAAGCTTCTACCCCAAATAAATACCCTTTATAAAAACCAACCGATTTCTGATTTTGCATCAGCACCCCTTTGGCTGACTAATACAGTGACCTTGGCAAGAGCGGTTTAAGTTACATGCTTAGGGAGTGAATGCAAGATGTGGAGGTGAAGACAGAGTAGATGTAGATGAAACTTTCAAAGAGCTTAGTGATTTAGAAGAAGAAACAGACATGACTAAGAGAGAACATGAGGTTGACCAGTGTGTGTGTGTGTATTTTTAAAAAATCTGATTTAAACCTCATGAAAATTCTATACAGTGGATACTTTCGTATTCCTATTTTATAGGTGAGGAGGAAGTAGGCAAAGATATGAATTAACTGCCCAAGTTCAGAAGCGAATCAGTTTGATTCTCTGCCCATGCTCGTTATCCTCTAGGATATAGATCATGGATATGGAAGGATTAATCTTAGGAGAAAGAGAGGTGCTTTTTCCATGGTAACAGGAGGAAAGGGGGTGGGATGTAGGTAAATCTACCTCTGCTACAGTGATTCCCAAAACTGGGGTTTATCAGAATTACCTTGACAGATTAGAGATTTAGTTATGTTTTAACACTATAGGGTGAGGAATATTTCTTATTTGACTACACATTGTACACTTGCTGTATGTTGGCTGGAAAGATGGACAGACAGGTATGGGGATGGAGGGAGTAGGTCTGAAGGGCTCCTTAGAAGAGGTGGTCCACTTGATTTGAGTTTTGGGTGTGTAAATTTCTCTAGCCAGACCAGGGAGGGGCTTGATAGTAGAACAAAGTGACCACTGATGTATTTTTTGAGCTGGTGGTTTGTGAGAGTTGCTAATCAATTCAGGCTGTCATATTATTGGCTGTTCAAAAGAATGAAGTGTCAAAATAATTTCCACCCATAATAAAAAAAAAAAAAAAGAAAAAAGAAGAAGGAAAAAAAATATATAATAATTTCCAAAGTCCTTGTCAGGTACTCTCTGCTTAAGCTCAATTAAGGAGGTCATTTAATTGGCCTTTTTCCTTAGAGATTTTTTCTGACTTAAAATCTACATTTCCCTTAATTGCTTTCAAGTAAAATCTGTACCATTACAGGATATTTTTAGATTAGCAAACCTTTACAAGAAACTTCTAAAAACAACAAGAACAAAATACATATTTTCAAGCACTGCCTTATAATCTTTCCTTATTGTTAAGAGTTGAGGATGTGTATGGAAATGAATTTTTTCTTATCACATGTGGGTTTCCCCCCTTTTTATATCATTTCACTTTTAAAATGTTCTTGGAATCATCTAGGGTAATGGTAGTAGGATTTATTGCTTTTACTTGGTGTTTTAACCTTGACTGGAAAACTGCTAAAGGTTTTTCTAAAATGATTGTTTTGTTTAGAATTGTTTGTGAATGTTTGTTTCTGGGTTTCTATAATAATAGCAAAACACTGAAAAGAAATGCTGTTGAAATATGAGAGCTTCTTATATAAATGAAGTAACTTACTTTAGATTTCTGTTACTGTTGGATAGAGTCTTTAGGTTGCTCTTTACTTATTCACTGTTTTAAGGTTTTGAAGTGGTTTTTCTACCTTAAGTTTTCTATTCTAAACGTAGGCAATTTTCATAAAGAATAATCATAATTTCTTTGTGGTAAAGTTCCCCAGAGGGAGAGAATAAATTTAGAGCTCTGTGCACAATGAGGTTTGGGATGCTTTGAATTTGCTTCATTGAGTTTATTATAATTCTGATAACTTTGTGTGAATGGCTTTACCTTTATCTAATTGGCAGATATTTATTTCAGAAATTAATTTTTCTTTTGCATTTCTAAATTAGCTTCTGTTAGCAGTGTTTGTTTTTAGGTTAGAATTTTGCTGTCCTTGGTAGAGCTTATGGTTTGTAGGACTGTGCTCTGATAAAGAGAGCTAGAGCAAATCTGTTATCATGCTAATATGCTATTCTTTAACTTTCAGAGAAAATTTCCTATCTGCCAAATACCAGCAGTGCTGTGGTGTTCTGTAATGGTTTTTACAGCTAATGGTTAGTTCATTCCAAGTAGTTAGAAGTGAAAGTTTTTACCTTAGATTCCAGTGGTACTGGGCACGAACATAGCCCTCATCTCTGGTACATAGACTTCTGCAATGCCTGTGCAGTAATAGCTTTTGTTAGAAATGTAATCCTATAGAATGGTCAAATTCTATAATTGTTTCTTTGCATCCCTTCTTTTTTTCTTCTTTGTTAAGAGAAGTTGTGGGTTTACAGAACAATCATGAACAATCACGCATAAAATACAGGATTCCCATATACTATCGCACCACCTACACCTTGCATTGGTGTAGCACATTTGTTGCAATTAATAGGTTTTTCACCTACATGAATGTCAGGCCAGCTATTTGGAAGTTTTGTGGCATATAGGACTAGACTTTGTTGTATAGGATCATCATGTATATTACATGTACATCTGAACATCTCATGTCTCTTGTTGGTTCTTACCCACTAAATGTTAGTATTGGCCACTCATCATTGTGACAGCTACAGATTTCTAGATGTCCCCTATGAGGCAGTACTGTCACAGTAGAGAACTACTACCCTAAAATATGCAGTTGAATTATGGTGGAATTGGGCCTAGAACTCAGGTCTCCTAATTCCTAGTCTCCCCACTATGCCATGCAGAAATGATACTTCAGCTTTAAAATACTTGCTGCCTATATTGTGCCCAAAGTCACTGTTAATTAATTTTGAAATTTGAAAAACTTTTGGGAATTAGTCTTTCCGATAAATTATAAGTAGCACTCTGGCAGATAATCATGTGCTTCCCAATCAATTTATCATGACATATCATGGTGTTATAAGTCAGGTTTTTCTTCTAGCTCTTCTTTTCTCAAAAGTCTTGCTTTTAAGTCTGTTGTTAATGATCCCATTAGAATGCAGTTTGGCATTTCTGAAAATAGTTTTTCAGCACCTTTTGTTTGCTAGAAACTTTTCAAGGCACTAGGGATACAGTGATGAACAAAGCAAATATTCCCACCATCATGGTACTTACAGTCAAGTAGAGGGAGATTGACATTAAGCAAGTAAACATGTAAGTGAGTAAAGTTACAAATGTGTTAATTTGTAGAGGATAACAAGAGGAATCTACTATGATATGGAATGGTGGGAAAGGCCTCTCTGTGGAAGTGGCGTTTATGCTGAGATCTGTAGGACAAGTAAGAGTTAGCTAGCAGATTATGGAGAAAGAACTCTCTTTACAAGGGAATAGGTGTACCCGGCCTAAGAGAGGAAAGATTTTGGCTTTTCCATTTAAGCCACTATCATTACTGAGTTAGCCTGTCATTTCTTTTCATTTATGTAGCCCTGTACTTATATAGAACTACAGTTTCCTGAATATATCTTACTATTTCATACCTTAGTACTTAAAACAAAACAAAAAACGGCTTTGACATGTAATTCACCCATTTAAAGTGCACAATTCAATGGTTTTTATTATATTCTCAGATGCAGTTAATATTTGTTATTCACAAATTCCATATTTACAAATTTTCTTACTTGCTGAAATTTATTTGAACCCCCATGTAGCAGTTTGATATTATTTATGAATTCCAAAAAAAGATATTTGATTATGTTTGTAAAATGGTCTGTTCCTCTGAGCATTGTACCTTTTGATTGTATTAGATTCAGCTGAGATGCCTTTGATTAAATTATGTTACGATTAGGGCTTTGATTCAACCAAGTCATTAGGGCAACTTGGTTTGAGTCCCTGCCCCCTTTGTGGGCTGTATAAATGGATACTATCTGAAGAAGCTGAGCCGAACCCTTGCAGACTTCGCCTACCATCTTGCCTCAACACGTGGCAACAGACATTTGGTGAGGAAGTACCTCTTATGATACCTTGAGTTGGACTCTTTAGGGCCTTGTGACTGAAAGCTTTTATCCCAAATAAATACTCTTTATAAAAGCCAACAGATTTCTGGTACTTTGCATCAGCACCCTTTTTGGCTAATACACCCCAAAATCCTTTTGCACTCATTTGCGGGCATGTGCAGAACTGTGAAAATTTTGAGTCACCTAATGTGCACATTCACAGCTGATGTCGGACAGTGCAATGTTCTGCCTTCTTGTTTCAACCCTCATACCATAAAAAAAGTGTCCTTTTTGCATAATTTTTTCACTCAGTACCTTTTTTTGTTTTTGTTTTTTAGGAGGCACTGGGAACCGAACCCGGGGCCTCCCATATGGAAACCAGGCGCTAACCACTTGAACCGCATCTGCTCCCAATTTTTTCAAACTTTTTATTTTCTTATTCTTTCAAACCTACAGGACAGTTACAAAAATAATACAAGCCCCATACAGAGAACTCCAGTATACTACTGCCCCATATACCCAGATCCACCAATTTTAGATTTTGCCATATTTGCCATATCATTCTATCTTTCTCCCTCCTTCCCTATCTTTTTATCTATCTGTCTGTCTGTCTGTCTATCATATAATCTATCCATTTTCTGAACACTTGCATGTAGGTTGGGAACATCATGCTCCTTGAACGCTTAATCCTGCCAGGTACACTCTCCTACAAACACGGATATTCATTTAGGTAACCACCTTAAGTGCAGTTATCAAGTTTAAGAAATTTAACATTGATATAAAGCTTGCAGTCTATATTCCAAGTTTTTCATGTGTTCCAATGATGTCCCATTTCTTCTCCCTTGCTCGATCCCATCCAGGATCATGTATTGCCTTTAATTGTCATTGTCTCTTTAGTTGCTTTTTCTTTCTTTTCTTTAATTGTAAACTTTTCCATCTCCCCAAACAGAAACCCAGCATCCATTATGCATTTACTCCCAGACCTCCTGCACTCCACCTATCCCCATGCAATATGTACTTTAATTTCTGTTGCTGTGAGCTTGCATATTCTCCAATATTTTCTTTGTAGTTACCATGGGACTTAAATCTAACATCCTAACTCTATAACAATATTGTTTGCTTTAATACCAACTTAAACTTCAATACTATATCTAATGTCCCTAGACTCTTCTGTCCCCCATATTTATGTAGTTCTTGTCACAGATTATGTTTCTACATTGAGTCAAAACTCACTGATTCCTCATTATATTTTATGCTTTCGCCTTTTAGATCCTGTTGAAGGTAAAAAGTAGAGTTACAAGCCAAAAATACAATAGTATTGTCATTTATATTTACCCATGTTGTTACCCTCAACAGAGATTTTTATTTCTTCAGGCAACCTTAATCTGTTGTCCTTTCCTTTCAACCTTCAGAATTCTCTTTAGCATCTTTTGTAGGGCCACTCTAGTAGTGATGAATTCCCTCAGCTTTTGTTTGTCTGGGAATGTCTTAATTTCTCCCTCATTTTTGAAAGATAGTTTTGCCAAATAGAGAATTCTTGGTTAGCAATTTTTTGCTTTCAGCACTTTAAATGTTATCCAACTGCATTCTTGTCTCCAGGGCTTCTGATGAGACATCATCGTTTGATCTTTATTTATTTATTTATTTGTTTTTAATTAAATTTTTTTATTTTTAAAGAATGCTGTATAAAAAAATATAAGGGAGTCCCATATGCCTCACTCCTTTTTTTTTTTTTTTTTTTGAGGTACCGGGGGCTGGGGATTGAACCCAGGCCCTTATATGTGGGAAGCTGGCACTCAACCACTGAGCCACATCGGCTTCCCTGAGTTATTATTTTTTTCATTTGTTTTGCTTGTTACTTTGTTTTGTTTTTTTTTTCCAGGAGGCACCAAAACCAAACCCAGGACCTCCCATGTGGGAGGCAGGTGCTCAGTCGCTTGAGCCACATTTGTTCCCCATTTGATTTTACTGAGTCTCCCTTGTACATGACATGTTACGTCTCTCTTGCAGCTTTCAGAATTCTCATTATCTTTGGCATTAAAAGGTTTGATTTAAATATGCCGCCGCGTGGGTCTATTTGGGTTTACCCTGTTTGGAGTTTGTTGAATGTCTTGGATGTGTATATTCATATCATTCTTTAAATTTGGGAAGTTTCAGCCATTATTTCTTTGAATATCCTTTCTGCCCCTTTCTCTGATTCTTCTCCTACTGGAACTTTGGCAATGCGTATATTGGTATGCTTGATGGTATCCCAAGATTCCTCAGGCTCTCTCTGTTCACTTTTCTTCACTCTTCTTTCTGCTTCTCAGACTGAATTTATTTCAGTCATGCTATCTTCAAGTTCTCTGATTGTTTCTTCTGCCAGCTCTAATTGCTGTTCAAGTTTTCTAGTTTTTTTGTTTTTTTTTTAAGTTTTATTAAGATACATTCATATATCATACAGTCTATCCAAAGTATATAATCAATGGCTTTTGGTGTAATCACAGTGTTGTATATTTGTCACCACAAAAAAATTTTAGATTAATTTCATTACTCCAAAAAGAAATATTCCACACCCATTAGCAGTCACACCTCAATCCCTCTATCCTTCCCCAGCCCTACATAACCACTAAACAAATTTCATCTTTATAAATTTATTTATATTTACATATTTATTTATAAATGGAATCATACAACATAATGCATTGTGTCTGGTTTCTTTCACTTAGCATAATTTTTATTTTTGGTCTGATTAACTCTTGTAACATAAACATACATTTGTTCAGTTTCAAAGAAAAACAGTCTTACATATGCAGTATTATCCATATTCATATTTCACCTGAGGTTTCACTATGCTATACAGTCCCATGTTATATTTTTTAGCTTTCCTTCTAATATACATTACCTTCAAGGTCCCTTTCAACTACTGTCATATCCATATAATAGCACTACTGGTTACAAACAAAATATGTGCTTTCACCTTTTCTATTCATTTCCAAAGATTAAATACACATCCTTTTTTTTTTTTTTTAACCAATTCTGCACAAATTAGCCCTAAGCTTTCCATTCTCTAACCTCATTATATTTTCTGGTGACCCATATTCAATTTATTAACTCCATGAGATTACACAATATATTTAGTTCATAGTAGCGCAGTCATACTGTATTTGTCCTTTTGTGTCTGGCTTGCTTCCCTCATCATAATGTCCTCCAGGTTCATCCATGTTGTCATATGCTTCATGACTTGACTTCTTCTTACAGCTGCATAATATTCCATCATGTGTATACACCACAGTTTGTTTATCCATTCATTGGTTGATGGACACCTGGTTGTTTCCATCTTTTGGCAATCGTGAATAATGCTGATATGAACATCGGTGTGCAGATAACTGTTCATGTCACTGCTCTCAGTTCTTCTTGGTATATACCCAGTAGTGGTATTTGCCAGGTCATGTGGCAAATCTATATTCAACTTCTTTAGGAACTGCCAAACAGTCCTACATAGTGGCTGTACCATTCTTCATTTCCACCAACAGTAAAAGTGTTCCTCTCTCTCCACATCCTCTCCAACACTTGTAGCTCTGTCTTTTTAATAATGGCCATTCTAATAGGTGTGAAATAATATTTCATTGTAACTTTAATTTGCATTTCCCTAATTGCTAGTGATGTTCAACATTTTTTCATGTGTTTTTTCGTCATTAGTATTTCTTCTTTGGACAAATGTCTATTCAAGTCTTTTGCTCAGTTTTTAATCGGGTCATTTGTCTTTTTATTGAATTGTTGCATCTCTTTATATATCTTGGATATTAAACCCTTATCAGATAAATGTGGTTTCCAACTATTTTCTCCAATTGAGTCAGCTGCCTTTTCATCCTTTTGACAGAGTCCTTTGAGGTGCAGAAGTGTTTAATTTTGAGGCAGTCCCATTTATCTATTTTTTCTTTTGTTGATCATGCTTTGGGTGTAAGATCCAAGAAACCAATGCCTACCAAAAGATATTTAAGATACATCCCTACATTTTCTTCTAGTAGTTCTGTGGTCCTGGCTTTTATATTTAGGTCTTTGATCCATTTTGAGTTGATTCTTGTTTAGGGAGTGAGATAGAGATCCTCTTTCATACTTTTGGTTATAAATATCCAGTTCTCCAAGCACCATTTGTTGAAGAGACTGTTTTGTGCCATTAACATGGCTTTGGTAGGTTTGTTGAAAACCCGTTGGCCATAGAGCTGAGGGTTTATTTCTGGACCCTCAGTTCTATTCCATTGATTGATGTGTGTATCTTTATCCCAATACTGTGCTGTTACGACCACTGTATCATTGTAATATGTTCAAGTTTGGGCAGTGAGAGTCCTCTTACAACATTCTTCTTTAGAATGCTTTTGAGTATTTGGGTGTACTTTCCCTTCCAAATAAATTTGGTAACTGCCTTTTCTGTTTCTGTAAAGTAGACTGTTGGAATTTTGATTGGTATTGCATTGAATCTATAAATCAGTTTGGGTAGAATTGGTATCTTCATGATATTTAGTCTTCTAATTCATGAACACAAAATGTCTTTTGTTTGTTTAGGTCTTATTTGATTTCTTAGCATTGTTTTGTAGTTTTCTGAATATAGGTCCTGTACTTCTTTGGTTAAATTGATTGCTAGGTATTTGAGTCTTTTTGTTGCTATTGTAAGGGGAATGATTTCCCTGATTTATTCCTCTGATTGTTCAATACTAGTGTACCAAAACATTACTCAGTTTTGGTGTTGATCTTATATCTTGTCACTGCTGTACTCATTTATTAGCTCAAGTAGCTTTGTCATAGACATTTCAGAATTTTCTAAATTAAGATCATGTCATCCAAGAATAGTGAGAGTTTTACTTCCTCTTTTCCTATTTGCATACATTTTTGTTTTTTTTTTTTTTCTTGTCTAATTGTTTTAGCTAGAACTTCTAATACAACTTTGAATAACAGTGGTAGCAGTGGGCATCCTTATCTTGTTCCCAATCTTAGAGGGAAAGCTTTCAACCTTTCCCCATTGAGTACAATGTTGGCTGTGGGTTTTTCATATATGCCCTTTATCATATTGAGAAATTTTCCTTCTATTCCTATCTTTCGAAGTGTGTTCATCAAGAAAGGTTGCTGGATTTTGTTCAATGCCTTTTCTGCATCAATTGAGATGATTGTGTGGTTTTTTTTCCCTTCAATTCGTAAATGTGGTGTGTTACCTTAATTGATTTTCTTATGTTGAACCACCCTTGTGTACCAGGAATAACTCCCACTTGATCATGGTGTATAATTCATTTGATATGCTGTTGGATTCCATTTGCAAGTATTTTGCTGAAAATTTTTGCATCTATGTTCATTAGAGAGACTAGTCTATAATTTTCTTTTCTTGTAGTATTTTTTTTTCTGATATGTTATTAGGTTGATGTTGGCTTCATAAAACGTGTTGGGAAATTTTCCCTCCTCTTCAATTTTTTGGAAGCAATTTAAGCACGGTTGGTGTTAATTCTTCTTGAAATGCTTGTTAGAAATCATCTGGGAAGCCATCTGGTCCTGGACTTTTCTTTCTTGGGAGATTTTTGATGACTGATTCAATCTCTTTAAATGTGATTGGTTTGTTAAGTTCTTGTATTTTTTGTAGCATCAGTGTAGGTTATTTGTGCATTTCTAGGAATTTGTCCATTTCATCTAGGTTGTCTAGTTGTTGGCATACAGTTTCTCATAATATCCTCTTATGTTCCTTTTTATTTCTGTGGGGTCATTTGTAACTTCATTTCTGATTTTATTTGCATCTTCTCTTTTTTTCTTTGTTAGTCTAGCTAAGGGTTTTTCAATTTTATTGTCTCCAAGAACCAGCTTTTGGTTTTGTTGATTTTCTCTATTGTTTTTTGTTTGTTTGTTTGTTCTTAATTACATTTATTTCTGCTGTAATCTTTATTATTTCTTTCTTTTTGCTTGCTTTGCTATTCTTTCTCTAGTTTTTCCAGTTGTTCAGTTTGATCTTTGATTTTAGTTCTTCTTTTTAATATAGTAGTTTAGGGCTATAAATTTCCCTCTCATCATTTCATTTGCTGTATCACATAAGTTTTGGTTAGTTGTGTTCTTGTTTTTATTCATCTCAATATATTTACTAATTTCTCTTCAATTTTTTCTTTGACCCACTGATTGTTCAGGAGTTTGTTGATAAGCCTCTACGCATTTGTGAATTTTCTCCTTTCCCTTCTATTATTGATTTCCAATTTCATTCCATTATGATTTGAGAAGGTGCTTTGTATAATTTCAGTCTTATATTTGTTGAGAACTGCCTTGTGACCTAATGTGGTCTATTCTGGAAAAAGATCTGTGAGCACTTGAGAAGAATGTATAACCCACTGATTTGGGATGCAGCATTCTGTATATGCCTGTTGTGTCTAGCTTACCATGTTGTTCAAGTTATCTGTTTCCTTGTTTGTCTTCTGTCTAGTTGTTCTAGCTAATGATCTGAGTGGTGTGTTGAAGTCTCCAACTATTAATGTAGATATGTCTTTTTCTCCCTTCAGTTTTGCCAGAGTTTACCGCATGTATTTTGGGGCATCGTGGTTATGTGCATAGATATTTATAACTTATTTCTTCTTGCTATATTGTCCCTTTCATTAATATATAATGGCTTTCTGTATCTCTTTTAACTTTTTCCATTTAAAGTCTGTTTTGTCCAATATTAGTATAGCTAATCCTGCTCTTTTTTGGTTATTTTTTCCTGGAGTATCTTTTTCCAACCTTTTACTTCCAGCTGGTTTGTATCCCTGGGACAAAGGTAGGTCTCTTGTAGGGAGCATATAGATGGCTCATGTTTTTAAAATCCATTTTGTCAGCCTATATGTTTTGATTGGGGAGTTTAATCCATTCACATTCAATGATATTACTGTAAATCCTTTACTTCCACCATTTTATTCTTTGGTTTCCAAATGTCATATCTTATTTTCATCTGTCTTTTTGCTCTTTTGGTTATTCTTTCTGCAATTCTTTCCTTCTACACTCTCCTCCAAGCGCTCTCTCCTGTCTTTTTCTTTCAGGCTGTAAGTCTCTCTTTAATATTTCCTGAAAGGCAGATTCTATTTTGCTGGATAAATAATTTTTGGCTGGCAGTTTTTCTCTTTCAGTATGCTATGTGTCTGTCATACCACTGTCTTCTTGCCTCCATGGTTTTTGATGAGAAATATGCACTATGTCTTACTGGGCATCCCTTTTGTATGATGGTTTTCTTGTCCCTTGCCACTCTCAGAATTTTTCTTTATCTTTGATGTTTGACATTCTGAGTAGTATGTGTCTTGGGGTAGGTCTATTAGGATTTATTCTGACTGCTTCTTAGACATGCAAGTTTGTTACTTTCATGAGAGTTGAGAAATTTTCAGCCATTATTTTCTCAGTACTCTTTCTGCCTCTTTTCCCTTCTCTTCTCTTCAAACTTTCCTGACATATATGTTGTTATGTTTCATGTCATTCAACTCCCTGAGCCCTTGCTCAATTTTTTCCCCTTTTCGCTCTCTGTTTTTCTCTGTCTTCAGTTTCAGCTGTTCTGTCTTCTGTATCAATTGTTTTTTTCTTCTATCATTTCAAGTCTGCTATTGTGTGCCTCTAATGTGTTTTTTATCTCACCTTTCGTGTCTTTCCTTCCCATGAGCTCTGTTACTTTTCTATTCAGGTTTTCAAATTCTCCTTTGTGCTTGCTCAATGTCTTCCTTTTTTATTTATTTATTTATTTATTTTTATTTTTTTTATATTTTTAAATGTATTTTTAAAAGATATTTAGATTACATAAAATGCTACTTAAAAAAATATAAGGAATTCCGATATGCCCCATTCCCTATACCTCCCACTTTTCCCCACATTAACAACTTCTTTCATTAGTGTGGTACATTCATTGCAATTGATGAACACATTTTTAGGGCATTGTCACTAAGCATGGACTAAAATTTACATTATAGTTTACACTCTTTCCCACTCAATTCTATAGGTTATGGCATGATATATAATGGCCTGGATCTATCATTGCAATGTGATTCAGAACATTTCCAAGTCCTGAAAATACCCCCATATTACACCTCTTCTTCCCGCTCCATGACTTTAGTACCTCCAGTGGCCACTGTCTCCACATCAATGATATAATTTCTTCCATTGCTAGAATCACAATAACTCTGTAGTAGAATACCAATAAGTCCACTCTAGTCCATATTTTCCTCCCCAGTCTTGAGGATTCTGCGATGGTGATGCCCACTCCACCTCTAATTGAGAGGGGGCTTTGATCCCATATGGCTGATGGATGCAACCTTCTTACTTGCAGTTGTAGACTCTCCCAGTTCCCTGGTGTGGTTTTTGTCCATCCTTACCTCCTTGTGAGTTGTCCTGGGTAAGTCTAACAAACTGGAAAGTAGGTGTTACAACTCCACTGAGGCTCACGTTCCAGCTGGCACATAGACATCCCATAGATTAAGTCTCTTGGACATACACCTACCAACTCCAGCACCAACTGGCACTGAAGGATTACCACCAAGCTCCAGCTGGTGATGCAACTGGAAAAAGACCTCTCATCAAAAATCATGGAGAGCAGCCGGTGGCGCCATCTGAGGAGAGCAGCTGGGGGCGAGGGGCACGTCCCCCCACTCGGGCTAGCGGCCTGGCTGGGCAGCCACCCCCCGCGCTGAGGTCTTTGCCTCTTCAATGTCTTCTTGATGTCCTTTATCTCTTTAGCCATATTGTCTTTCAACTCATTAATTTGATTTTGGAGACTTGTATGAATCTCCTTGGTTTGTTGTCTCAAATCCTTTGTCTCATTTGGGGCTTTGGTATATTCCTTTGCTTGAGCAATTTCTTCCATTTTCTTAGTATGGCTTGTAGTTTTTTGCTGATATCTAGGCATCTCATTATCATGATGAGATTACTTTGATGCTCAATTTCCCTCTCTTTTGTAGGGATTTAGTGGTGGGAGGCTGTGTGTTACTGGTTCTTTGATTCTTGGTTCAACCTGTTCTGGGTCTTAAGGGTTGTCCCTGTTATTTGCTGTAATCTGGGCCCTGGACCCAGTAATGTGTTACAGACCCATTTCCAGCAGATGGAGTTCTTTGGCAGCCCTCTCAGTTCAAATCCTGGTGGGAGTGTGTTCACTGCAACATGGACCAGATCATTGTGATAGATGATTCCTGGAGGCTAAGAGCCTTGCAATTCAAACTTTCTCAGAGGTTGTTTTCCAACCTTTGCTGGTAGCCCTCTCCCTTTTCCCTGGGTAAGAAATAATTCTACTCCCCTCTGCATCCTCAACAACCAGTTCCGTTAAGTAGGGAGGGTGATTGAGAGGGTCAAATCAGTTTGGTCCTGTGTGGCTCCCAAGGCAAATAGTGGCATGGCCCCTCCTGGCTTAGAAGGGCTTGTGGGACTCATCAGGCCCAATTTGTGGGTCAGAAGCTAGTCAGCCTTAGGTTGTGTTCCTCTCTCTTGTTTCTTGGGTAGGTGGATACCTGTGACTCCCTTTGTCCTTAGCTGCTGGCTCGAGGCCTGAGAATTCAAAATTGTCTGTAGGGTGAGGAAGGGCACCTGCAGCTGCAGTTTTAACTCACAGTTTTGTCATCGAGATTCTTTTCCTTTGCCCCACTCTCTTTTGGGCAATGTCCAGCCTTCCCCTGGTATCCTAAACCTTAGAACATTTTTTTTTCCAGGCCGTTTCTGCCTCTCCTCTAGCTATTTTTCTGGGAGAGGAGAGAGTCCCGTCCCTTTTGGGAATTTAAATTTCTGTTGCTTCGGTCTTCAGCTGTGTTGTTCCTTTTTATGATATCTAAAGTCTTTGTGTGTTATGTGCCAGGTCTTCATTGATGGTTTCTAATACTTTAATTTTCTTCTTTACCTGGGCCATCACTTCCTGTTTCTTTGTTCTGTGATCTTTTGTTGGAACCTGGACATTTTGATATTTTAATAAGTTATTACTGGAATTTAGACTCAGGGGCATCTGTTCCTTTCATTTGTATCCAGCTGGTATTATGACAGAATTTTCTTTGATTGCCAGGGGCTAACAAAAAAATAAAGAAGGGAAAAAGAAAACACCTTTCCCAATCTTTGCAGATTGACTTGTATGAGTGCTCTCCTTCAGGGCCTAGGCTTTTGGTGTCGTATCTAAGAAACCATTGCCAAATCTGAGGTCATGAAGATTTGCCTCTAATAAGTTTTCTTCCAAAGGTTTTTTAATTTTAGTTCTTAAATTTAGGCCATTTATCCATTTTGAGTTAATCTTTATGTATGGTGTTAGGTAAGGGTTCAACTTAATTCTTTTCCATGGGCCTCTAGTTGTCCCAGCACCATTTGTTGAAAAGATCATTCTTCCCCCATTGAATGGTATTGGCATCCTGTTAAAAATCACTTGAGTATGGACTTATTTCTGGATTCTCGATTCTATTCCATTGATCTATATGTCATGTCTTCATGCCAGTACCACACTGCTTGATTACTCTAGCTTTGTAATAAATTTTGAGCTCAGTAAGTATGACTCTTATTTTGTTCTTTTTCAAGATTGTTTTAACTATTCTGGGTCTCTTGCAATTCTGTATGAATTTTAGAATCAGCTTGTCAGTTTCTACAAAGAAGTCAGCTGGGATTTTGTAAGGGATTGTGTTGCTTCTGTAGGTCAATTAGGAGTATTACCTTCTTATCAAGATTGTCTTTTAAAAATTAATTAATTAATTAATTTTTAATTCCCCCCCCCCCGCTGCTTGTACTCGCTGTCTGCTCTCTGTGTCCATACGCGTGCATTTTTCTGTGTCTGCTTGTCTACCTTTGTTGCACCATCTTGCTGAGCCAGTTCTCACCCTCCGTGGGCACGGGCCGTCAGCTCTCCGCAGGCATGGGCCAGCTTGCCTTTACCAGGAGGCCCCGGGAACCAAACCCGGGGCCTCCCATATGGTAGACGGGAGCCCAACTTCTTGAGCCGCATCCACCTCCCAATATTGTCTTTTAATCTATGAACATGAGATGTTTTTCCATTCATTTGGATCTTTAATTTCTTTCAACAATGTTTCATAGTTTTAAATTTTACACTTCTTTTATTAAATTTATTCCTAAGTGTTTTATTCTTTTTGGTGCTATTGTAAATGGATTTGTTCTCTTAATTTCATGTTCGAAGCTTTAGTACTTTTTGTACATGCTATGACATACTACCTATGAGTAGCATACTAATTATGAGGTGTGCTTCTAGGCCCAGTGTGAATAACAAAAGATACACCTATTTCTGGGAATTCCAAAGATTAGAGTTATCTTCCCAAGAACTGGGGATAAAGACTAGCCATGTTTTTCATCATACTACACTTCTGTTATAGCAGCTACCACATCATTTTGTATTTATCACTCTTTTTGGTTGATAAGTTTCTTGAGCATTGGGATGGTATCTTTTTTTTTTGGGGGGGGGATGGTATCTTTTTATTTATATAAATTCAAGACCTGTTATAATAAGAACTTGGCTCTTAGTAGAGAATAATTATTTAGTCAAGCATATTCTTTTGAAAGACCTAAATACTCTACACCCCATCTAACTCCTTCCTGCCACCTGAATCCACCTTCTTACCTTCTCTACTAACTCTGGCTTTTTTCAAGTTATTATGCTTGAAAAACTCAGGAATTTGTAGATGTGTCTTAGACGAAAGTTGTTAACATATTATATATTATTATTATATATCGTAGAAGGTCTTTGATGTCTCAAAGAGTCCTCTTGTTTTCTTCTGTCACCGTGTTAATAGCCACACCTTTTTGGCCAAAACATCCATCATAACCAGTTCTGTGGATATAGTTTTCCCTATTGGTGGGAAGGTCATAATTGATGACCAAAAAAAAAGAAAAAAACCTGCGGCACATCAGTGCCTCTTCAGCATGTGGTTGAGGAGAAAAGAGGACACAATCTATCCAGAAGGGATTTAGATATATATGTAAGCAACCAAAGGAAGGAAAACGGAAAAACATTCCCTCCCTCACAAAGATCTTGGGCTTGCCAGATTTATTCCACATTGCTACTTTCCTGAGAGGGACACTAATTGGCACCTTGGAGAGAGAATCACCATGATTGTTTTAAGTCTTTTTCAGCTCAGTATCTTTTGACCTAGAAAAAAAACATTTTTCTATTGTAGGAAACTGAAACCAGAATGTTAAATAATTTGCATAAAGTTTTGAGGCTTAGTTGGAGTTAGGACAAAGAACCTCTAGCACAGAGATTTTTTATATCTAATTCAGCCCTCTTCCAATGTTTTATTTTAGCAAAGTAATAAAATATTTAATTTCACTAAAATGTTAATAATGTTCTTTTTTTTTTCTTCCAGAGAGTAATGCCTTCTAGTTTTTTCCTGCTGTTACGGTTTTTCTTGAGAATTGATGGGGTGCTTATCAGGATGAATGATACGCGGCTTTACCATGAGGTACCTATTCTCATTTAATGATTATACTAATTGATATTGAGCCTGTTTCTTTGACACTATGAGAATTTGAAATTAAATAATGCTTTAAATTATATGGTGAGGGGGACAGATGTGGCTCAAACAGTTGGGCGTCCGTCTCCCATATGGAGGGACCTGGGTTCGATCCCTGGAACCTCCTAGTAAAAAAACAAAACAAAACAAAAAATTTATATGGTGAGCCTTCTAACCTTTAGGATTGGGTGTTTCAGATTCACTGCTGACTGCAAACTTTTTTTTTTTTTTTTAGATTTTATTTATTTATTCATTTATCCCCCCCTTGCTGCTTGTGCTCGCTGGGTCAGCCAACCACGTGGGGCCTCCCATATGGCAAACGGGAGCCCCACTGATTGAGCCACAGTCGCTTCCCTGCACACTTATTGAAATGTTACATCTTCTTTTCTAAAAGTTCTGGAAGCTGGAAATGTTTTCTAAAAAGTACTCCCTAGTGTGGGGTTTGATGCTTTTAAAAAAAAATCTCGTATGTACATAATCTATATTGGAGAAAATTGTCCCTTTAATCTTACCTCTCTTTATATGTAAAATAATGTTTTTGTTTTTTGTTTTTTGTTTTTTTTTTTCTTTAACGAATCAATTTTATTGATACATGTTAATAATGGATACAATTCATCCAAAATGTATTCAGTGGTATTTGGTATAATCACATAGTTGTACATTCATCACTTCAATCATTATTAGATCATTTTCATTATTTCAATAATAATAATAAAAAGCAGACAAGATAATTCTTCACCTTACAGTCTCTCTCTGTTTCCCTTGCTGTATAAAGCTGCTATTTCTGGCAATTCTTGCACAGTTATTTATTTATTTATAAAATAATATTTTGATATTAGAAATACCAATCATACAGTCTCCTGAATTTATGTTACATAGTTCTTTTTTACTCCAAAGTTTTCTTTATCACATTAAAATATATACAACATAAATTTACCATTTTAATCATTTTCGAGTGAACAGTTCAGTGGCATTAATTATATTCACAGTGTTGTACAACCATCTTCACTGTCTATTTCTAAAACTTTCATCACCCCAAATAGAAACTTTGTACTCATTAAGCATTTGTAGTAATTATTAACTCTCCTAACAACTTCATGAAATAAATACTTTTATTATCCTTTTTTTTAACTGAGGCAATGGAGGCAAACAGAGATTAACTTCCCCAAGTTATACAGTTAATAGGTGATAGAACTGGGATTTAAAACCACTAATGGATGGGATTGTTGTTTTCCCAAAACCTGCACTTGAGGATGGTATCTTTTTCTTAAAATAATGCAGTGACTGTGATGGACGTTTTTCTTTTCAAAACTGGTGGCAAAGTACTAAAATTAGGCAACATTTTTCTCCTTCAGAAAGAATGAAATCTAAATTTTAAAATGCGTGCATTTTATTTCAACAATATTGTCTTTTAGGAATTTATCCTAAAACAATTCTTTTATACAGTAATCCACAGATATAATCAGGCACATGCCTGTGCCTAAAGTTGCATGTACATGGATATCACTGCAGTGTTATTTATTATAGCAATAAGGCAGGGAGGGGATTCAGAGAGCTTTCAATGGAAATATAAGAGTTGAAGGTAAATCAGTCCTTGTCAGCTAATGATATATTTTCCAGGCACTTTTCTCTTTACCTACCAAAATTTGTACTAAAACAGTTCTTATATGAATGTGTTATATTTAAACAGTTCGGTCTCTGGTTTACTAAGCCATATTGTGAAGGGGAAGATACCATCTCTTGAAGGTTACCGTATTCATAGATTATTTTTAAATAAGAACAAGGAAAAAAAGAGAGGTAGGGAAGGAGGAGGGGACCTTATACCCATCAATTGGGCATTGATTAAATTCTTTATACCCATATAGTAGAAAAATACAAACCCATTAAAATTGATGGAAGAGAGCTATATTTAACTGATTTGGGAAGATGTCCATCTCAAAGTTGAATTTTGCAAAGTGGATATGAACCTATTTATATAAGATTTTGTATATAGATCTCTAAATATTAAAACTAGTGTTATCTCTAGTAGCTGTGGTTGCTAATGGTTTATGCTCCATTCATTTTACTTTTATATTATTTGATATTTTTACAATGAGCATTAATCTGTTTTTATTGATATAAAAGATTGCAATCTTTTTTTTGAAGATTTATTTATTTACTTTATCCCTTTTAAACCTCCCCCTTCCCCATTTGCTGTTTTGTGTTCATTTGCTGGGCAATTCTCTGTGTCTGTTTCCTGCCATCTCTTCTCATTCTCCTCCTCCAGTCTTCACCAGGATTCCATCCTGGAGACCTCTGATGTAGGAGAGAGGTGTTGTGCCACCTGCACCACCTTGGTTCCTGGTTTTCGGAGCTTTCGGAGCATCTCATCTTGTCTCTCCCCTGCGTCTCTCTCCTGTTAGATCATCATCTTGCTGCATGGCTCCCGGAGAGCTTGGTGGCTCACCGGCACACAGAGCCTGGCAGCCCATGCGCCTTCTATATATATTTTTTCAATTTTACCGGGAGGTCCCAGGGATCGAACCCAGGTTCCTCCATATGGCAGACGGACGCCCAACCATTTGAGCCACATCTGCCCCCAAAAGATTGCAATCTTAAATGAGTATAATTTTGTGGTTTTTCTTTAATTGAAAAGCATTTCACCAACTGTATTAGTCAGCCAAAAGGGGTGCTAATGTAAAATACCAAAAATGGGTTGGTCTTTATAAAGGGTATTTATTTGGGGTAGAAGTCCACAGATACCAGGCCATAAAGCGTTACATTTCTTCTCTCACCACAGTCCATTGCCACGTGTTAGAGCAAGACAGTTGCTGGCGCTTGCCAGGGTTCAGGCTTCTGGGGTTCCTCTCTTCCCGGGGCTGCGTTTCTCTCCGGGCTTAGCTCCTGTTTCGTCCACAAGGTCAGCTGGCTCCTGTTTCCTCCACAAGGTCAGCTGTAGGCGATCAGGCTAATTCATAATTACATCAAATTCCCCAACGGTTACACCAACCAAAAAAAAATGTGTAATAAATTGTTATTCTAAGACCTAACTTTTAAAAAATCTTAAATGGAAAAACTTAAAGTACAAAAAAAATGATTTTAAATAAGTAATTTGACAAGAATGGAAATGGAAAGTAAAACTTTTTGAACATGTTTTTTGGAACTTAAAAGTAGCCACAATTATGTAGGTAGATGGTCCTATAGCTTAAGAAGAACATGTAGTCCCAAACTTGAAGTAATATTAAATCTCTTATATATCTCATCTACATATATCTAGTTAGTATTGATTTAATTTAAAAATAAGAGAATTATTATATCCTTCCATACACATATCCAGTATTACTGTGATTTGATAGGGATTGGAATTAATAATTCAGAATTCTTGGTGAGAGTTAAATAAGAGTTATCTCAGATGCACACTATATCCTCAACAGACTTGATGCTACTTTCACATCCTGTCCTAAAATGTAGGCAGTTTTGGGGGTCAGATGTGGCTCAACTGGTTGGGCGTCCGTCTCCCATATGGAGGGACTTGGGTTTGATCCCCGGGACCTCCCGGTAAAAAAAAAAAAAAAAAAAAAAAAAAAAATGTAGGCAGTTTTATTTACTAGAAAAGATCTTGTAAATCAATATAAATACATTTATTGTGACTTTTTTTTTTTTTAAACAGGCCGGCAAGACCTACATGTTACGAGAATATACATCGCGAGAGAGCAAAATTGCTAATTTAATGGTACAGTATTTAAATTCTCCTCAATCCATTCACCTAATAGGTCTCATAGTATAAGTCCTACTGGAGCATAACTTTCCTAAGCTTACTTCAAATACAAGAATAGTTGGGCTTATTAGGTACCTTAGCTGCCATCCAATCCAATTCCCATATTTTCTCTGGAGAAACTTGAGACCCAGAGATGTGACTTATCCTGAGTCACAGAGCTGGTTGGTGGTAAAGTACCAATTGGAATGTCCTTTCCACTTACCACTTTGCCACTTTATAATTTTTCTACCCACTCTTATTTTTTCTTCGTAATGTGATAACTCTGTACCATGATTTGTTTGTTTAGGCATTTTTTTCTCCCTGGGACTTGTAATGTGCTTCCTTGTTACTTAAGATTCTATGATGGGTTGCTTAAAAGGTGCTACCTTCCTTAAAACTTGTTCTTTTTTTACCCTTAGTGCTTAAATCTCTTAAAATCCAAAATTTCTCTCTGGGTATAGAGAATACATAGGTTAGAAATAGTCTTTAACTGAAGACTAATGCTTTCGAAGTACAAAGCAACAGGGACAGGGAATTGGATTATGATGTATTGAATTCTTAGGACATATAAATCATATAAACCTAGGTTCTTTAGGTTCTTTGAAATGAATGATTCAGTTAACAGGAGATACCTGTTACTATTAGGAACACTTAATGGTGTTCCTTATTTAAATATAAGTATCTCATTTTAAGTTAGAATGCTTTATGACAGTTTGAATCAAAACATTTCCAAAAAGTGCCAAGGCAATGACTGAATATAAAATACTCATGTGATTTATGTATTTCTTAGCATGTTTCACCTTCCCTCTTCACGGAACCTAATGAAATATCACAGTATTTACCAATAAAGGAGGCCATTTGTGAGAAGCTGATATTTCCAGAAAGACTTGATCCTAACCCTGCAGACTCACAAGAAAGTACACTTGTGGAATAGAATGTGATACAACATATAGTCACGATGGAATTTGACCGGAGACCTTGGCCGTTAGGAATGGGGTATTTTTATTATGAGAATTAATTCCCTTGTTTATGTGCAGGTTTTCTGTAGCCTTAAAGGAAAAATAATAAAAGATTACAGGCAGGTATCATTCAACCACTATTTACACTGTCTATCTTCAAATTCATATCCCAGATTTATATTTTTCTGGAGTTAAATTTGGATTTCTAAAGTGTCATAAAGTGGTACCTCAGTAGTGATGATATGTGTATATCTTACTGAGCAGTGGGCATACTCTGCTTCCATCATGAAACACTATCTTCTACCATGATGAAGCTCATTTAAACCCCTTGATGGCAGTACCTTGTGACTTTCATAGAATTCCCGATTGTGTATGTCAAGGTATGGGCTCTTCACTTTCTGATGTTTTTTTCATACTTGGAGAGTTGTGACTTGCCACCTAGGAAGTTGATCTCATGCTTTCCTGATCGTCACCCACAAATTTTTTTAATGCTCCCTACCAAATTTAAATTTAATTGGCTTTCAAAGATTAAAGAAAGTGCCAGGCATAGAACCAAAAATAATAACTAGTTCTTTGGAGAACCGAGGCTTTTATGTCCGTGGAAACACATGAACATGATTTACCACTGAAAGGTAGGATGTAGAACTGTTTTTTTCCTTCATCTTTAGGTGTTTTTTCTTATATTTGGTTCCTATTATGCTGACATTTCTGTATTCCCACTTTCCATGAAACCTCAGAGTGAATAAATCCCTTGAGTTTGGTACTGGTCCTAAAAGGTTTGAGGGGCTTATAGGGATTTTTTTTTTTTTAGCAAATATTATATCAGTGCCTAAAACAACCAGATTGATTTCCTGCTTAAAATACTTGGGAGGTATATAGAAGCCAGTTTTTCCATTTTAATATTCATGTTTCTAACATTACAGGGACTCAGTAAAATGTATTTAATTAGCACAGATGGATAACTACAGAAAGTACAAAAACTAAATGTAAAATCCATTTGATGATGACCCTTTAAAAATTTTGTATTCTTTTCTGCTTTTCTATGTGGTCTTCATAAAATGGACACCAGGTAAAGTGTAGGGGAAAAATAATTCCCTTTTTTTCTGGTTGGAAATAATTGTTGTACGTATTGCCATTTGATGGATAAATCATTAAATTGGAATATTTTATTGAACGTATTAGCAAAGCTCTTCAGGTATTACCTTGAAGATAAATTTTAGTTAAAGACATACACTTGGATATTCATCACTGCCCAAACTAGTGTATTGTTGTAAGCCAAACAGGCAGAGAGTATGTGATCAGCTAAATTAGCTAAATTTGATCATAAATGGTTTGGGTATTTATCTGCCTTCTGCTGTATCACCTTCAAGGTATAAAAAATCAGAATTTTGTTGGCTTTTAGAAAATACATGGCATGTTCACTGTATATTAAATATACCTATATTTTCCCTTAGGACAGGAAAATGTATATATTGTACTCAGCTTTCTGTATTATTTTGACATGAAGATTTGAATAGAAAGGGAACATACTTTATTCATGCAAATTCTAAAAAATGAAAATTTATTCATTAGTTGGAGTTTCTGGCCTACATCGTATCATTTGTGTGTATGTGTATATATATATAATTTTTAAAAACTTGTTGATTCATCAGATGTCTTAGTTCCTGAGTCAGTTACTTGGAGTATCCATTATTAAAAATTGTTGAGAATTAAAAGAATTGCTCTTTTTTTTTTTAGAGTGGGACATAGGATCTAAGTATGCTTCTGAAAACTTTATTAGTGTATTACTGTGGAGAATACAAGAAAACTTGTATTGCTAAATAATACATATACCATTTTATATTTATTTGTTCCAAGTGTCTTTTTGTAAGAGAATAAAAATAAGGAATTACTGATCTATGTTTGCTTGTTCATTCATTTTAGTTTTTCTTAGAATTTAAAGAGTGATTTGATAAACTATTATCATTTTTGCTTTGTGCTTTGAATTCAGTCAACATTGTAGCCAGATTCTCCAAGCAGATTAAAAATGAAAATCCAACAAACGGTTCAGAATATATCCCAGTTTAGCTTTTAAGCTCTGGGTCCCTCCTTATGCTTTGTTCCCTAGTACTTCTATAAATATTTTAAATAGCCTGTATTTTCTTTATAATGGGTTAATGTTTTCTCTTTTTGAAAATATGAATATTTATTATATATATATATCACTCCATTTAAGAGTGGCTTTTTGTTTTGTTTTGGACACAGAATACTTTATTGGTGCTATAAG
The DNA here is from genome assembly GCA_026826555.1 of Tolypeutes matacus. Lineage (NCBI taxonomy): Eukaryota > Metazoa > Chordata > Mammalia > Cingulata > Chlamyphoridae > Tolypeutes > Tolypeutes matacus. The sequence goes on from JAKSZT010054304.1 coordinate 6,885,683, forward strand.
CTGACAGTCCAGTGTCTGTGGCCAGGGATGGAGCAGTCCCGGATCTCAGGGAGGCAGGGACCTGGAGGCAGCTGGCTCAGCAGTTCTACCAGAGGATGGTGAAGGCATTGTGGCTGCAGCAAAAGTCTGGGGCTGGCTTCAGCAAAAGTCTTGGGCTCCATGGATGGGCAGGGGGGATACAGTCAAGAGATACAGACCTGGCCCTCTCCTGGCAGCGGGAATCCAGTATGCCCACCAGATCCCCCAAATGCTTTTTCAGTTCCAGCTGGGTACAGTGCCAGCAGACCATTAGGTTGTCCTGGAACCAGGCATGCAGCACACCAGCTCGTCCCACCCACTGGTCATGCTCACTCCTGACTTGGCTCACATCATCCAGTACTGCCTGCCAGGTTCCAGCTTGTACAAATGCCAGTTTGTGAGTGGAGGCACCCGGTCCTGGCTCTTGCTGAAGGGATTTACTTTGCAGACATGGCTAGGAAAGAGAAGAGCACCAAGGCTGTCATCCCAAAGGGTATTCAGTCACTGCATGAATATACCTGAGGCTATAGAATTGTTAGAGGCCAAGGACAAGTAGTCACGGGTTCAGGCCCATTGGCAGCCCCATTTCTGGCACAGCCCCTGCAAGACTCCCATGGCAGCCAGCTTGGCCTTGATCTGGGCCATGTCAGAAGGGGGTTGTGTTCTTCACCAGCTGCAAGGCCTCTTACCTGCAGAAGAATGCCTGGCAAGTGTCCTGGAAGGGCTGCAGCACAGCAGGGGCCAGCAGCCAGGCCAGGTCAAGGCCATAGAGCAAGGGCTGCTGCACAGCCTGGAAAGATTGCTGCAGCTCTGCCAGGTAAGTGTGTACCTTGTGCCTCTAGAACCAGTGTATGATGGTGTAGATGGCTCACAGCTGCTGGCACTGCTGCCTCACCAGGGTTACTCACCAGAGTGCCCCACTAGGCCTGCAGCAACATCATGATGATGGGGATGAGGTGGGCACAGCTCTGCTCCAGCATGAGTAGGGTCTGGATGGAGCATATGAACAGTTGCTGTAGTCAAAGGCTATGATCTATAGCCCTTGCTGCTCTGGAGGGTGCTTGTGGCTGCCCTGTCCAAGCCCAGAAGGTGACTGGGCCAGGTATATTCATAAGTCATCTTGTAACTAAGAAGGAATTGAGCAAGCCAGCCTTGAGGACCCTCGTTCTCCAGCAGCCCAAGGTAAGCTACTTTGTGGTGGCAGTGGCCCTTGCCCAGCTTCCCAGCTACTTTCTCCTTGATTCCCCACTTAGTGCCTGATCTGGAAGTCTCAGCCAAACACCACAGTCTTGTCTTTGTGCAGAGCTGGCAGGTGATGTAGTGGGTGGTGATGGGAGTGGGTGTCCAGGGTCTGCAGGGAGATCCAGTTGAAGATGGTGCCAGCAGAGCTGCAAGCCTCATCCAGTGAGACCAGGATGCACTGGTGCAGTCACTCCACCAGCTCCACAATGGCTGCATTGTTGAAGTTCTCTATGCTATGCTAGGTGATGCCCTCATGCTGGTACTCCTGCTTCTGCTTGAGGGATGAGCTGGATATACAGCTGTCACAGCTTCTCGTTGCAGTAGTTGATGCAGAACTGCTCAAAGTTAACAGGGACAACCACTGGTACACCACCTTGGCATAGGTATCATGGCATAGCAGGCCTCAGCTGTGGTGTGACCCTTCTCAATAAGGTTCCTGTCCCCGAAGATCACTGTGCAAGCCAGCAGCGAATGAAGCACCAGGTCCCATGGTGTGGCCTTCAGCTCAGCCACATGGTTCACCAGCACCTCAGCCACTGCCAGTCCTTTATCCAACTCCTTTGCCTCTGACCCCACAAACTCAGTGTTTCCCAGGTGCAATATGATGCACTGATCTCACCTCTTCATGACTGATGCCAATCATCCTCATGGCCTAGGCCACTGCCTGATGGCTCCTCATCACTATTCGAGGTACTGGGCTCTGCTCCCTGGCAGGTGAAATTATACAGAGCAGGGTTCCTTTCCAAGTGTAGTTCCTACAGCACCTTATCCTCACTCCCCCATAGCATCTCCTTCAAGGCTTCCTCCAAAGCCACCTTCTCTGGACTGGCCCCCAAGTACCCAAGCATTGTGACCCTCAACTCCACTTTTTACCTTACTGCTTCTTGTGCCTTTCCACTGGTCTTTAATTTACTCTTACATCTACTGCTCTTTCCCCTTCCCTACTAGAATGGGGTGTCACAAGGGTGGGAGTTGTCCGTGTTTTGTTCATTGTTGTATCCTCAGAACCTAGAATGGGGTAATGAGTAGGGTGGGAAGAAATGGGTGGGAGGGAGTGGAGGGAGCTAGTGCAGGGCATGAGAAATGAGCATAGGGTAGAGATGGAGGGCCAGGGTGGGGTGGGGTGATGGGGACATGGGGCAAGGGGGAAAGGTGGAGTTAAGGGGTAATTGGGAGGTGGGGCAGAGGGGGGTTGGTGGGGGCATGGGGGCTCCATGTTTGAGTACGATGAGTCCAATGCTGTGCTAGGTACAGGGGAATACAGTAGTGAATAAGAGATAAAGTATGTCCTCATGGGGTTAAAGTCTAATGGAGGAGACAAAGAAGTAAAAATAATTTAAAAATTTAAATGCTATGACAAATAATGCTGAGTTAAGAAAATGCAGAAAACTTTAGAAGAGGTAGTCTGAATTCTGCTTCTGAGTATGCTATAAAAACTTCAAGAGAACACTGCTCCCAACTTAACAAGGAGAAAAGGTGGGGTAATCTGCAAAATTATAGCTTTTCTTGACTGATTAGAGAGCTGAGTTTGCAAGGCAAACAAACTGAATCCTAAAGAATGATAAACCCCTCCACGGAGAGATGGGACATACAAACTATTTCATCTTAGGAAGAGCATCAGAGCAGGACATGGCTACTGTACAAGCAGGTAAGAAGAAATGAGCAAAAATATTAATTTCTTAAAGGCTAAGTGTGGGCTGGCATATCAGTTTAGAATAGCTGAGAGTCTCAGAAAGATAAAGGGAACTTCATACACACGTTCTTTCTCAAGAGCCTATACCAGGTACAAGAAAGATTGGGGCTGGGCAGGAGACTAGAAAGCATTCAGAAGGTAACAGACTGCTGTTGGGGAATATTATGAAAGCCTGCCACTCCACCTTCAGGATACAGAGCCATTACTGTAGGAATAGAAACAAACATCCTCTGACTTTGGAGAAGGGACAGAAAAACCTGGGCCCCGGATCCTCCGAAGATAAGAAGAAGCCTGCTACCACTGGCATTTGGGCATGAAATTTTCTCTCATACAAGACAAATACTATAAGGCAGAGTTACTACCACTAGGAAATGGGGCAGAAATATTGAGAAAGTCCCATCTGTGATGCTTAGGTACACAAAGCCTGAGTAAGATTGAGGCTAAGGCCAGAAAAAATCCTCTATCCCCACTATAAGCCTAGCACTGGGTAATAAGAAAAATCAGTCTACTATTGGAGAAGGGGCAAGAGTATAGAGAGTGGTACATGCATGTAGGGAAACCTGAAAGTTAAAATAGGAAAAATCCAGTCCAGGTGCACTTTTTTTTTTTTTACCGGGAGGTCCCGGGGATCAAACCCAGGTCCCTCCATATGGCAGACGGATGCCCAACCATTTGAGCTACATCCGCCCCCTCCAGGTGCACTTTTATGCACAAGGTAACAGCAGTTAAACACTGGAAGCCTGTGGTGCATTGAAGGTAACAATCACACTATAATCCAAACCCAGATGAACTCCTGCCTATACTGACACAACCTCCAAACTAATGGCCTGACAGAAAATGAGCACATTTCCAGGAGTAAACACAATCTATATCAATTCCTTTGTTCAACACATATCTAGCATTCAATCAAAAATTACAATACACACAGACAAGAAAAAACAGCCCATTTTCAGGAGGTAAAAGAATCAACCAGATTCAGACATGACACAGGTGTTGGAATGATCAGACAGGGACTTTAAAATAACAATATATTGACATATCGTGATGGTTAGGCTAGGCTTTAGTCATCAGTGAGTTTACTGCATAGATGGCTGATTACATCAACCAGGGAGATTGCCATCAGCAATGAGTGATGCTTTATCCAATCAGTTGAATGCCTTAAAGGGGAAGTGATTTCAGCATTCAGAGAGAATTTCCCAGCTCGTCTTTCGACAGCCAATGTCTCCCAGAAACTCACCAAGGACTTTCACTGGACTTTCATTGGAGCCCCTGGTTTGCAGCCTGCCTGTGGAGCCTGGACTTGTGCACCCCCACGGTTATGTGAGAGACTCTAATAAAACCTCATACTATTTATAGGTACTTCCTGTTGATTCTGCTTCCTTAGAGAACCCTGACTAATAGACATATCTAGTGGAACAAGTGGACAATCATGAACAGATAGGAAATTTTAGCAGAGAGATGAGTCAAATGGGAATACTAGAAATAAAACTCCATGGGAGCAGGTGTAACTCAGTGGTTGAGCACGTGCTTCACATGTACAAGGTCCCAGGTTCAATCTCCACTACCTACTAAAACAAACAAGCAAAACCCCTAGATATCAGAGATAAAGAATTCCTCCAGAAAACCGGACACAGCTGAAGAAAGATTGAACTTGAAGAGAGGTCAATAACAACCATGTAAACTGAGATACAGAGAGAAAAGGTGGGTGGAAAAGAACAGTGGTGATAGTTTCATTTCAACTTGGCTAGGTTAAACACTGGCCTGCTTGTTACTGTGAGGGTATCTCATAGATGATGTTTTTTTTTTTTTTTTTTTTTTTTATATTTTTTTTTTTTATTCATTTATCCCCCCCCTTGCTGCCCGCGCTCGCTGGGTCAGCCAACCACGCCGCGCAGGCGGGCCCGCCCCCACCAGGAGGCCCCGGGAACCGAACCCGGGCCTCCCATATGGTAAACAGGAGCCCCACTGACCGAGCCACAGCCGCTTCCCCATAGATGATGTTTGTATCTATAATCAGGTAGTTGCAGTTACAATCAACAAAGGAGATTGCTCTAAGCAATGTGGGGAATCTCCTCATTCAGTCAGTTGGAGGTTAAAAGCTAGGAGTAAGAACTTCAAAAGTCAAAGGAAGAATTTCTGCCTCAGCTTCAGCATTGGCTTGCCACAATTTCCTGGAAGCCAGCTCCCCCTAGGGAATTTGGACTAAGGACTTCAGCCTCACCTTCATCAGTGTTTCCAGCTTGTGGCATGCCCTACAGAGTTTGGACTTGCTAGCTCCCAAGGTCGATGAGCCAATTCTTTACAATTCTATCATCTGTCTGTCTGTCTGTCTGTCTATCTATCTATCTATCTATCTTTTGGTTCTGTTTCTCTGGAGAACTCTGACTAATACACTGGTACAGAGAATCCAAGAACTGTGAGACAAGATCAAATAGTCTGATGTATCTAATTGGAGTCCCAGAAGAAGGAGAGAGAGACTGGGGCATAAGAAACATTGAAAGAGACAATGGCCAAAAACTTTCTGAAGTTAGTGAAAGACAATAAACATAGATCCAAGAACCCAAGAAAACCTGCATCAGTCAAACTGCTGAAACCAAAGACAAGAGAAAACCTTGAAAACAGCCAGAGGAATAAGAAACATTACATATAGAAAAAGAAACATAAGAATTACACCAAATTTCTTGTCTGAAACTATGTAAACAAGGAGACAATGGAGTAAATTCTATTCCCAGTGAAAATTCTTCAAAATGAATGTGAAATTAAGAATTTAACAGATAACAAAAGCTGAGAGAATGTACTGACAGCAGACCTGTTGAAGTTCTTCAGGCAGAAAGAAAACATCAGATGGAAACTTGGTTTTACACAAAGAAATGAAGAGAACTGGAAATAGTTAAAATGGAGGTAAATATAAAAGACATTTTCTCTTAGCTTTAAAAGTTGACTAAGGCAAAAATAGTAATAATGCATTGTGAAGTTTATATCATACATAGAATTAAGACGTATGGCAAAAATAACAAAAGGAATTGGCAAGAGGAAATGGAAGTATACCTATAAGGTTCTTACATTATAGGTGAAGTGGTATAATATTATTTGACAGTAAACAATGATAAATTTAAGATATATGCTGTAAACCCTAGAGCAATTACCTAAAAAAAAAAAAAAAAAAAAAAAAAAAAGAAGCTGTAAATTGTAAGCCAGTGATGGAAATAAAATCTACTTAATCCAAGAAATAGAAAATAAAACAAAGACTAGATGGGGCAAATAGAAAACAACTAGCAAAATGGTAGAGGTCAATCCAACCATATAAATAATTAGTAAAGGTAAATGGCCTAAAACTCTCAAGTAAAAGACAGAGATTCTTGTCTTGAATGAAAAAATCAAGACCCAACGATATACTGCCTATAAGAAACCAACTTTAGAGACACATAAATAGGTTTGAATTAAAAGGATAGAAGAAGATATACCATGAAGCACTCCAGTGAAAGCTGGAGTAGCTATATTAATATCAAACAAAGCAGATTTCAGAACAAGGAATATTACTAAGGCTGTAGAGGGAAATTTCATAATGGTAAAGGGGTCAATTCATTTAGAAGACATAACAATTCCAGATGTGTATACACCTAGCAAAAGAGCTACAAAATATTTGAACCAACAACTGATACAACTGAGGAGAAATAGATAAATCTACAATTTATGGTGGAGACTTCAATACTCTTCTCTCAGAAATTGATAGGACAAACAGAAAATCAGTAAGGGAATAGAGGACTTGAAAAACACATCAAAGAACTTGGCCTAGTTGATATTTATAGAATACCCAACAACAGTAGAATGCTCATTCTTTTCAAGTGCAAATAGAACATTTACCAAGAAAGAGCATATTCTGGGCCATAAAACAAATCCTGACAAATTAAAATACTTGAAATTATATAAAGTATATTCTCTGACCATAAAAGAATTAAACTAAAAATCAGTAACAGAAAGATACCTGGAAGAAAAACCAAATATTTGGAAATTGAACAACAAACTTCCAAATAACACCTGGGTCAAAGAGGAAGTCACAGGGAAATTAGAAAATATTTTGAATTGAATATAAATGAAAGCAACATCTAAATATGTAGAACAAGTTTCTACATTATGAAACTGGAAAAAGAAGAGCAAATTAACCTCAATGCAATTGTGATTAGATTTTTTAAAAACTTCCACACTTTTCCAGAATGCTGTCCCATTTTATGTTATCGCTAACAATAAATGAATGATCCAGTTTCTCTACATCCTCACCAGCATTTGGTGCTGTTACAATTTTTTATTTTAGAAATTTTCACAGATGTGTGGTCATATCCTATTGTGGACTATTCTGAATTGGTAGAGTTGGATTTTAAATTTGGGCCCAGGTGGAGGTCAGGTGCAATACAATAGGAAACAGGCCATAATGAATGAGAAAAGATAGTTTGTTACAGGTCCCAGAGAGAGGGGGGTGTCATAGGGGTTGATAGAAAGCACCATCACCTTGGGTGGCTCAACAGGTAGGCTGGAGAGCATACAAACAGAGCAGGAGGGGCCCATGGGCTTGTGCCTTTATTGTAGTCAGAGGTGGAGGTTAGTAGATTTCCCATGGGAGTCAAGGATTGGTTAGTATAAAGCAACATGTGCAAAAAGGAAAAGAGACTGGAGGTCTGAGGGTGATGGGGAGAGTTAGCTTTACCATAGGGGACCATCTGTGGGTTTTGGGTGAGGTGCATGGATAGTGTGGGTGGTGGCTACAGATGTGAGTTTGAGCTCTGGGGGAATTTATGTGCCAAGGCTGGAAAGCTGTTCAATAACTAGGCCAAAGGTCACTGTTGAGGCAAGTGGCTTAGTCAAAGTAAGATGGATGCGAGGCAGCAGACACATAAAAAATTGATAGTTATAACATGGTCTTAATTTGTGTTTCCCTAATGGCTAATGATATTGAACATATTTTCATGTGTCTATTTGCCATCTGTATATCCTTTTCAGTGAAATATATTTTCAGATATTTTGCCCATATTCTATTTGGAATGTTTTTTTTTTTTTTTTTTCTGTTGACTTTTGAGAATTCTCTCTATATTCTAGATCAGGGGTTCTTAACCAGGGGTCCATGAACTTGAATTGAAATTCAAAAATACATTATTCTTGTGGGGACATGTTGGTATGGGTGTGATATATTTATTAAATAATACACAGTATAGTGTAAACTTAGTAAGGGATCCGTGGTTTTCACCTGACTGGCAAAGGGATCTGTGGAACAAAAAAGGTTAAGAACCCCTGATCTAGATAGTAGTCCTTTACCAGATATACATTTTTAAATATTTAAAATATTTTCTTCCAGTTTGTAGCTTATCATTTCACAGAACAAAAGTTTTAAAATTTTGATAAGGTCCAATATATCAATTTTTTTTTCTATTATGCCCCATGCTTTTGGTTTCAAGTCTAAGAAGTCTTTGCCTAGCCCAAAGCAAACAGAAGGAAGGGAATAATAAAAATAAGAACAGGCATCAATGGAATTGAAAAGAAGAAAACAGAAATAAAACAGGTGAAATTAAAAGTTTGTTCTTTGGAAAGATTAGTAAAATGGATAAACCTCTAGCTAAACAATTTTATGCTAATAAATGTAATACTTTAGATGAAATGAACAAATTATTTTAAAGATGCAGTCTACCAAAAACCATGCAAGAAGATATATGTAGCCATTTGGCAGTTTGATGTAATTATGAATTCCAAAAATCTATATTAGATTATGCTTGTAAACTGATCTGTTCATCTGGGCATGATTAAGTTATAATTGGGGCTTTGATTGGGCCATGCCAGTAGGGTGTTGAGCCCCACCCCTTGGTGGGTGGGGGAATCAAATAAAAAAGGCAAGGCAAAGGTCAGAGGGAGCAGTTTTGGTGTTGGAGTCTTGATGCTGGAGCCCCGGGAGGCGAGCTGACAGAGGAGCTTGGTCACGAGGAAGGAGAGAAGGCCCCAGGAGAGAGACAAGCCATTCACCTGATAGTCTACAGCTGGCCTTGTGGAGGAAACAGAGGTGCTAAGCCCAGAGAGAAACGCAGCACCAGGAAGAGAGGAACCCAAGAAGCCTGAATCCTGGCTTGAACATCAGCAGCTGTCTTGCTCCAACACGTGGCAATGGACTTTGGTGAGGGAAGAAACTTAAGCTTTATGGCCTGGTAACTGTGGACTTCTGCCCCAAATAAATACCCTTTATAAAGACCAGCCCATTTCTGGTATTTTGCATCAGCACCCCTTTGGCTGACTAATACAATGTAGATAATCTTAATTGCTTTAAAAAGAAATTAAAAACCTTCCTACAAAGAAAACTCCAAGCCTAATGGTTTCACTGTTTCTATGAAACATTTAAGGAAAAATATTAACCTAATTCTTCATGATATCTTCCAAAAAATAAAAGAGGAATGTGGTAATTTGAGGCTTTTGTGGACCCCAGAAAATTATGTTCTTAAATTAATCCATTCCTGTGGATGTAAAGCTATTGTAGGTGGAACCTTTGATTAGAGTCAGGTAAGGGCCATTTGATTAGATTACTTCAGTGAGGTGTAGCCCAGGGTGGGTCTTAATCCTCTTACTGAAGTCTTTTTATAAATGGGAGAAACTCACAAAGAGAGTAAAGGCCATAGGAGCTCAGACAGTAACCCCCAGAAGCTGAGAGAAAGCCATGAGAGCAAGAAGCTGAAATCAATGGAACCTGGGAGAGAGAAAGCCACAGGAACAGAGAGAAAGCCAGAGGAAGCCAGAAGCTGAAAGCAACGAGACCTAGAGGAGAAGGGAGAGACAGCAAATGCCACTATTGTGCTTGCCATGTGACAGGGGTCCAGGATCGCTGGCAGCTGCTTTCAGGGAGAAAATATTGCCTGGCGAAGCCTTGATTTGGACATTTTTATAGCTTCAGAAATGTAAGCTTATAGGTTAATAAAACCCCATTGTAAAAGCCGACCCATTTCTGGCATATCGTCTTGGCAGCCTTTAACAAACTTAAACAAGGAGGAAATAATTCCCAACTCACTCTATGAGGCCACTACCTTTATACCAAAATTACACTAAGATAATACAAGAAAAGAGAATTGCAGATCAACATTTCTCATGAACAAAGTTATAGTAATTTCTAGCAAAATAATTGTAAATTGAATGCAACAATATACAGAAAAGATAATATATCAGGTCCAAGTGATATTTATCTCAGAATAAAAGGTTGGTTCAGCATTAAAATAATGTAATTCGCCACATCAACATACTAAAAACAAACAATTATATGATTATCTCAATGGCTAAAGAAAAAGCATTTGGCAAAATTCTACATCTATTTATGACAAAAATTCTCAGCTATTGAAAAATAGAATGGAACTTTCTGAACTTCATAAAGGGCATGTTCAAAAACACTACAGCTAACATCATACTTAATGGTGAAAAACTGAAAATTTTCCACCTAAGGTCAGGAACAAGGCAAAGATGTTTTTCTTACCACATTTATTCAAATTGTACTGGAGGTTTTACCAGTGAAATAAGTTAAGAAAATAAATAAAAGGTGTACAGGAGAGCAGGATGTGGCTCAAGCGGTTGAGCACCTGCTTCCCACATAGGAGGTCCTGGTTCAATCCCTGGCCCCGGTACCTTAAAAAAAAAAAGGGAAAAAAAAGCATACAGATTTAAAGGAAGATTTATGACCAGATCATCATGCAGAATATCTCAAATATCTACAACAAAGTTACAAGTACAAATAAGTGAGTTTAACAAGGTTGCAGGATACACGGTCAATATACAAAAATCAACTATATTTTCATATTCTAGCAATAAACAATTAGAAATTGAAATTAAAGACTAAAACAGTACCATACACTATTGCATCAAAAACATTAAATATTTAGAGATAAATCTAACAAAATAGGTGCAAATGTTTTATGTTGAAAACTACAAAGCACTGATGAAAGAAATATTACAACTTAAGTAAATGGAGACAAATACAGTGTTTGTGGAATGAAAGACTCAAGATTATTAATATGTCATCTATCTCTAGATTGCTTTACAGACAATGCAATCCCAATCAAAATCTTATCAGTCTTGGGGGCGGATGTGGCTCAAATGGTTGGGCGTACATCTCCCATATAGAGGGACCTGGGTTCAATCCCCAGGACCTCCTGGTAAAATAAAGGTGTAGAGAGTGTGCGGGCCGCCAGGCCCAATGCGTGGGTGTGCCAGGCCCCGCTGAACCATGCAGCAAGATGATGACATGACAGCAGAGTGACACAAGGGAGAGCCGAGATGAGACACGCCAACAAACCAGGAACTAAGGTGGTGGAGGTAGCAGAATGCCTCTCTCCCACATCAGAGTTTCCCAGGATCAAATCCTGGTGAAGACAGGAGAAGGATGAGAAGAGAGGACAGGAAACAGACACAGAGAATTGCCCAGCGAATGGACACTAAAACAGCAACCCCCGGTGTGTGTGTGTGTGTGTTAAAATGGATAAAAAGTAAAAATAAATAAATAAATCTTTAAAAACAAACCAACCAACAAACAAAAACTTATCAGTCTTTTTCATTAGAAATGTACAAGCTGATTCTAAAATTTATATGGAAAACCAAAGGATATAGAATAACCAAAATGATTTTGACCAAGTTGCAGGATTCACATTACCTGATTTTAAGACTTACTCTACAGTTACAGTAATTGAGATTGTGGCACTACTGTAAGGCTAGACATATAGATCAATGGAAAAGAGTAGAGACTAAGAAATACACCTACTGGGAAGCGGCTGTGGCTCAATCAGTAGGGCTCCCGTTTACCATATGGGAGGCCCCGGGTTCGGTTCCCGGGGCCTCCTGGTGAAGGCAAGCCCGCCCGCACGGTCGTGGTTAGCTGACCCAGCGAGCAAAAGCAGCAAGGGGGGGATAAAATAAAAAAAAAAAAAAAATCTTAAAAAAAAAAAAAAAAAAAAAAAGAAAGAAAAAAGAAATACACCTACACATATGGTCAGTCGATTTTGAGCAAAGGTGCCAAGGCAATTCAGTGGAGAAATGATAGTCATTTTTAACAAATGATACTGGAACAATTAGACATCTGCACACACAAAAAAATTAATCTCAATCTTACCTTGCATCATGTACAAAAAAATAGTCTTTCTACTGGGTGTGAAATGGTATGTCACTGTGGTTTTGAGTTGCATTTCCCTAATAGCTAATGATCTTGAACATCTTTTCATGTGTTTTTCTTGGCCATTTGTATATCTTCTCTGGAGAAATGTCTATTCAAGTCTTCTGTCCATTTTCTAATTGGGTTGTTTGTCTTTTGGTTTGAGATGTAGGATTTCTTTATATATTTTGGGTATTAAGCCCTTATCAGATATGTGGTTTCCAAATATCTTCTTCCATTCTCAGGGTTGTCTTTTTACTTTCATAATAAAATCGTTTTGATGCACAAAAGTTTTAAAATTTGATGAGGTTCCACTTATTTTTATGTTGGTTTTTGGGCTTTCAGTGTAAAGTCTAAGGAACCACTGCCCACCACAAGATCGTGAAGATGCTTCCCCTATGTTTTCTTCTAGGAGTTTTAGAGTTCTGGTTCTTATATTTAGGTTTTTGATCCATTCTGAGTTGATTTCTGTGTATGGTGTGAGGTAGGAGTCTACCTTCATTCTCTTGCATATGGATATACAGTATTCCCAGCACCATTTGTAGAAGAGATTATTCTTTTCCAATTGAGTGAATGTGTTACCCTTGTTAAAAATCATTTGGCCATAGATGTGAAGGTTTATTTCTGAATTATCAATTCAGTAGCACTGGTCTATATGTCTCTCCTTGTGTCAGTACCATGCTGTTTTGATTACTGTGGCTTTAATGTTTTAAAATCAGGAACTGTGAGTCCTCCAACTTCATTCTTCTTTTTCTAGATGTTTTTGGCTATTCAGGGCCCCTTACCTTTCCATGTAAATTTGATGATTGGCTTTTCCATTTCTAAAAAGAAGGCTGCTTGAATTTTGATTGGAATTGTGTTGAACCTGTAATTTGCTTTAGGTAGAAACGACAATTTAACAATATTTTAATCTTCCAATCTGTGAATATGGTATGTCCTTCCATTTATTTAGTTTTTCTTTGGCTTCTTTTAGCAATGTTTTGTAGTTTTCTGCATATAAGTCTTTTACATCCTTGATTAAATTTATTCCTAGATATATGATTCTTTTAGTTGCTATTGTAAGTGGATTCTTTTCTTGATTTCCTCTTCAGATCGTTCATTACTAGTGTATAGAAACATTGCTGATTTTTGAGTGGTCATCTTGTACCACTCCACTTAGCTAAATTTATTAGTTCTAATAGTTTCATTGTTTTTTTGGGGGGGATTTTCTATATATAGGATCATGTCATCTACAAATAGGGAAAGTTTTATTTCTTCCTTTCCAATCTGGATGCCTTTTATTTCTTTTTCTCAATTGTTCTGGCTAGAAGATCCAGTACAATGTTGAATAACAGCAGTGACAGTGGGCATCCTTGCCTTGTTCCTGATCTTAGAAGGAAACTTTTCAGTCTTTCACCATTGAGTATGTTGTTGGCATGGGTTTTTCTGTGGGGTAGGTAGTTATGTCCCCCTTTTATTTCTGAAAGAGTCCTTTCTCTTTTTTTCTTTGTCAGTCTAGCTAAATTTTTGTCTATTTTATTGTCTTTTTCCAAGAAAGAACTTTTGGTTTTGTTCATTCTCTTTATTGTTTTTTAATTCTCTATTTCATTTATCTCCACCCAAATCTGTTATTTCCTTCCTTTTCCTTGTTTTGGGTTTTTGTTTACTCTTCTTTTTCTACTTCCTCCACATGTGGGGTTAGGTTTCTAATTTGAGGTCTTTTTTTTTTTTTTTTAAGATTTATTTTATTTATTTTTATTTATTCCCCTCCTTGCTGCTTGTGCTCGCTGGGTCTATTTTGCTGTGCGTTTTCTGTGTCTGCTTGCCTTCCTTTGTTGCATCATCTTGCTGCGCCAGCTCACTGCACCGCATGGGCTGGCTTGCATTCACCAGGAGGTCCCAGGAACCCAACCCACGGCCTCCCATATGGTACACAGGAGCCCAACCAGTTGATCCACAGCCGCTTCCCTGAGGTCTTTTTAAAATGTAAACATTTAGAACTAAAAATTTCCTCTCAACACTGCCTTTGCTGCATCCCATAAACTTTGGCTGTTGGGCTTTTGTTTTCATTAACCTCAATATATTTCCTGATTTCCCTTGTGAGTTCTTCTTTGACCCACTGATTGTTTAAAAGGGTATTGTTGGGAAGCGGCTGTGGCTCAATCAGTGGGGCTCCCGTTTACCATATGGGGTTAGCCGACCCAGCGAGCACAAGCAGCAAGGGGAGGATAAATGAATAAATAAATAAAATCTTAAAAAAAAAAAAGAGTATTGTTTAATTTCCACATTTGTGAATTTTCCAGTTCTCCTTCTTTTAGTGATTTCTAACACCATTCCATTGTGGTTCACAATAAATTTTTAAATTTATTGGGATTGTTTTGTAACCTAAGATATAGTCTATCCTGAAGAATGACCCATGTGCACTAAAGAAGGTCTATTATGCTGCTGTTGGGGAAATTGTTCCTTCTGTTAGGTGTATTTGGTTTATAGTCTCATTTACGTTTTCTTTTTCCTTATTCATCTTCGGTTTAGATGTTCTAATCACTAATGAAATTGGTGTACTGAAGTTTCCTACTATTAATGTAGAGCATATGACCAACTTGAATAGGGCCTGTGTAAATCCCTTTGCCTGGTTGATTTATAATAATTTCTAAGAGACTCAGCTTCTTGGAAGCATTCAAATTCTATCCTTTCAAAGACATAGCATTCCTACATTTTTCATAAGTGTTCACAAGTGTGTATGTTTGGAGGGGTGAAAGGGGGAGGAAAAGGCTGTTAATCTCCTTTAGTTGGTGCTCCCGTCAGTCTCTCTACGGATTTGTTTTTCTGAGCCAATTTATTAATGAAGTTATTTTTCTAGACATCCTTGAGCAATAGGTTTGCGATTTTGAGCTTAAATCCTGTGTTTGGTTCCGTCTTGAGATTCTTAACACAGAATCATTAGTGCAGATTCAGGTTAGGTAAGTAAAATAAAACACCCACCAAACACAAAACAAACAATCCTTTCCCCAACCCCTCACCCAAGTTTTTCCATTTTGCCCAAATCATATCTCTCAATGCATTTCCACACTTTCCAGTTGGAATTACAGTAGGGCTCCCCCCCCCCAATGCTTCTACAGAGTATTTCTACAGATTGAATTTATTGCATTTGGCGTTAGTGAATTTTAAAAAAGCGTTTCCAGTGTAACACAATCACAATGGAGATTAGTCACAGGGTTTGTTCACAAGTCTGCACCCCCAGCACACCACAGGGGGCAGGCCTTCACTCTCTGTTTCTCTGGCCCCGTGCCCCTACGAGGTAGGCAGCGTCTGTTGACCGAAATCAGTGAGGGTCCCGGATGGCGGCCATTACGAGTTTGGAACGCGACTCCGGACGCATAATTAGTTGTTTGGCAAAGTTTGGGCGACCTTACTTCCCAACTCTTCCAGCCGCTCCTGCCTCCCTTGACCAAAAGAAGTACGTAAAACCCCGCAGCGCGAAAGCTGGCAGCGAGCGCGCTGGGCCGGTCGGGCGCAGGCGCAGGCCATGGCCCAGGTGGGCAGGTACCTGGGTGGGGCGCGCCGGGGTTGGCTGCCGTGCCGCGGCGGGGCGGGGCGAGCACCCGGAAAAGCAATCGACTCAGCGAGAGCAACAGGCGGCCGAGCAGGGGTAGGAGCTGGTGTGAACCAGGCCGGGGATGGACAAGCTGAAGAAGGTGCTGAGTGGGCAGGACGCCGAGGACAGGGGCGGCCTGTCCGAGGTGAGTGCGCGCGGGGCGCTCGGTCCGCCTCGCCGTGTCCCCCAACCCCCGCCTCCAACTTCTGCGCCGCCCTTGGCCGGGACCTCGGAAGATGCCGAATGTCCCTGGAGTTCCGCGGATTCCAGGCGTCTCCCGATCCCCGCCCTTCACACCGCGGGCGACTGTAGATGGCGGGTGGGAAAGCCGGGCAGGACTTGCAGGATTTCTTGGAAAGCACCTCTTCCTCCTCCGCTGCAGGGTTCAGCGAGGGCCTCTTCCACAGGTATGGGGCTTAGACCCAGCTCGGGGCAGTCGGCACCTGTTTACTTATCTGTACTGTGCCCCTTTAGCCCTCCCGGCCTCACCTCCCGGCGAGGAGAGGGCGGTGCTGGAGGAGAATCCCCCGAAATGGGAGAGGATGGGCTTTTCAGGCGGTGGGCCCCATCACAGCACACCAGGGAAAGGGCTTTAAGGCCGGGCTAGGCAGGGGGACCCCGAGAGCCAGGCTGGGAGACCTGGTGGTAGATCGCCACTTAGTACCTCATGAAACTACGTTTGTCTTTTTTCTTTTCTTTCTTCCTTCTTTTCCTTTCCTTATTTTCCTTTCTTTCTTTTCAGGAAGGTTTTGATCGACCTGAAATCTGGCTTATCAACGCCCTAATTCTGTATTCTAGAACCACACAGAATTATTTATTTACTATTTTGGGTGCTTTTAACTTTTGCTTTTGTTTTCCTTTCTGGATGACAAAATAACATTTCTCTTTACTTTCTGATGTATTTCGTGGACCTTATCTGTATAATGAGGGTGTTGAACAAGATGATATGGCTTCTTTCAACTCAAAATCTAAATTTTTCTTCTACATCTTCGATCAGTGTCTTTCCTGGTTTTCTCAGCATGCTTTTTCACCCACTTTTGTGGTTGTTGATTTTATTAGGAGTGTTGTTTTGTATTATACTGGTACCTCCATCCTCTCCATGATCTCAAAACTGTGAAACTTGCTCTCTGAATTGTCACATTGAAGAAGATAACATGATAGGCATGGAGTGTTGGAGAAACTGAGGTTTAATTTTCTGTGACATATCAAAACAGCTAGGGAGGCGGGGGGGGGGGGGGGCTTCTTATTTTGTTGCCTTATTAAATGGTCAAGGTTCAGGAGTAATTTCCTGGGTTTTTAGTTCTTGATCTCTGGCTTCTATTATATACTCTCAGTTAAACCTCAGGTCCTAAGAAAACTTAGGTAGTGGACATTCAGGCTTGTGTACAGCTTTATGCCCTATAGACTGCCTATAGAGCAGTTGAGGCTTAAGAAGGACTCACTTTCTCTTCCTAAGTACTCTTGGTGGGAAGACGGTGTTGAATGGGATGATGCAGCTATTAAATATTTAGAAAATAATCTTGGAGCAGTGGGCAGACCCTCAAGCGTGAATGATGTAGTACATAGTGAAAACATAAATGCTGGATTTGCTTTTACCTACAATGGTGAATGCCTGTGTTGACACAATGAAGGGCTTTAAAGTGTAAGCTCGGGCATGCGTTAAGCCTGTTTTTTAAAATAGTAGGTCTTTCTATCTTGGGTTAAAATACTGCTGTCAGTTTCCTCTTTCTGAGTGTGAGATTCCTGTTTATATGCATCATCACATAGCACTTCCAGAGTCTGGAACTCCTGAGAAACATTTCGTAGCTGGCTGAATTCATTTTCAGGGTTGTTGTTAGTTTAGTTTTTACTTATTAGGTAGAGTCACCTTTAAAATGCCAGCACTGTCTTGATCGTCTCATATTGTAGGATTTGTGGAGAAGTTTCTGTTTTGTGTGATAAGTTGGACTAGATTACTTTAAAGTCTCTTCAAATTCAATGATATAAAGCTGTCAGAGGCCACCAGAAGTGTTTTTAAATTTTTTGCTCTTTTAATGTGTACATTAAAGTATGAATAGTTCTGTATCTCCTACATATCAAACTAGGTAGTTATAAAAATTTCATGGCATTGTCTAATCATAAATAGCCTTATGATTTTTCTAATTGATACTTCATCTTCATAAAACATTTTAAATCTTTAGGCTTTATATTTTCTAGAAGGCATTCTGGAGGCCAGGAAGGTATGATTTTAAAGCACAGGAATAAAGCAATATTCCTTTCTCACCTTTTGTTCGGATTATCAACCCTATTTCTTTGAACAATTCTTGCTTTTCTTCTTTTTGGTAAGAACCTCTCTTCTTTTTTCCACATCCCCAAATCAAAAGGACCTTTGTCTATAACTACCAGTCAGTCAGCTTGTGATCGGATTGCCTGCAAATTCTATCCAGATACTATTTTAGCTTCTCTTATTTCCAAAAAGTGCATTAGCACAGTTTCCAGCAATCATGAATTTAGAGAGACATTTAACATCAACTGAGCTTGTTTCCGTAAATTGGCAAAAAGAAATGTTTTGCTTTCACTGAGTCCAGTTAGACAAAGTAACACCAGCTTCCCCCTGCCCATGACCAAGTCACAAATAAAAGAACTTGTGACCACATATAATGGCAAACACAGTGGTGAAAAGTAACTCTTTCCCTGTTGCTAAATTTTGACAAAAAAAAAAGGTAACAGTTGGGTGGGATTCAAGCTTAAGACTCACAGGGTCAAAGTGTAACTTTCCTTTCTGAAGGAAAGGACACATTATTTTTGCTGGAACTGCTTCCTGTTGCCAGTGATTTTTATTTTTATTAGGGTTGAATCTCTCTGTCCTGTTGAGGTTATTTAGCATTCTCAATGCTAAGGGCAATTCAAAGTTTGATACCTACACTTATGGTTTATCCCCTTTTTAAAAAGTTTGGATAATTTTGAATATCCCTGTTGATTCCACATTGTGATGAGGCCCATCCAATCCTACTACCACACTTCTAGCCCTACATGCAGCTCAAATCTTTTTTCCCTCCTGGCAAGGTCAGCGCTTTGGTTCTTGCATGAGTAGGAAGAGTGATGGCATCTCCTTTTATTCTCTCCTTGGTGGAGGTTAAACAGGTTAGTCAGAAGTGGTTAACCCAATTGTCAGGGCTCAATAAAGCCTGATAACTAGCATCACATGGAGCTTTGAGCATCGCATCGAGCTTGGCTCATTGTGGAGGGCCTGCCTGAGGGAGGTTTAAGAAACCTTGAGGCTTATTAAGGAGGAGAGATTTTCCTTAGCATGGAACCAGGTGCCCCATCTGCCAGGTCCCACCTCCTTCCTCCCACTGCATGTTATTTTCCCCGAGTGTGCTTTTCTGTGCAGAGTCATGTGTCACCACATATTTATGCCAGTGCTGGGTGTGTGTGTGTGTATGGGTGTGTAGCATTGAAGTGCCATGACCCCGCTTTCAATATGTGTGACTATAGGGGGGCATAGGAAAAGAACCCCTGTTGATACCTTGACTGTACTACCTCGCACGTGAGTGTAGCAATGCCTTGCCACACCTGGGGAGCCTCTGGTCCTTCTCTTCAAGCTTCTGGTTTGTCAGGATGTTTGGAGACAGGGTTGAAAACAGGTCCCTGAGCTGAGTGCAGTCAAGGCTGAGGGAGTTGCCAAGCTTATGACTCTTACAACCTCTTCCACCACCTTCTTTACTCCATGAACTGGGTGGAAATGTGGTAGGCAGCTTTCACTGCATTGCCAAATAGGGACTGGGGTGGCCACACAAGGCAAGCCTTGCGTGTATAGGTCCATGGCACCTGGCTGCCGTGCCCTGGCTGCGCAGAGGCAGGCCTTTGTCCTTCAGCGGCAGCTGCCGGTGTCCAGCTTGGAGCAGCTCTGCCCACTTGCACCTGGTGGACGGAAGGTCTCTGGTGCAGGCACTTGGCTGTCATCTTTGATATAAGGAAAAAACCACTGGGAGATAACCACAGGCTCGAGACAGGTTTTAGTAGGGTTTTTCTGGAAATCATAGCCTCTCTTGCATTTTGCCCTGGGGAGGGATTAATCATGAAGGCAGAGAATCTGAATGAGCAGGACAGTAATTGAATAACTAGGATCTATTTCATGCTTGGGTGACTTGGCTAATGCCAGCACCCTGTAAGTACAACTTCTGCTCCAAGAGCGAGCAATGGAGATCCTGATAAGGCTGAGCGCCTTAACCCTCTGCCATCCCAGGAGTGCGACAGGAGCAGGTGTGGCAAGTTGGTGGAGGAGGAGAGGATGACCATTGGACCTGACTGCCTGAATGCAGTCCCTCATCTTTTCCCTGTTTCCTGGGATCCTGCCTGGTGGAGCTCGTGCCCTTCCATTGTGTTTCTCGCCCTGCCTGGGCTGTGTTATGGTTCCGTCTGCTCTCTTGCCTTCCCGTTTGTGAAATAGGTTGTGCTTGAGGCAGGGAGTTTCCACCTCTGGGGATGTTCAGCCAGAGGTACAGACTGCCTCTGACCAGCTGCCGGAGTGTATGGAAAAGGAGTGGGGTTCCATGACTTGGGAGGTCTCTTGTAGCTATGACCAGGTAGGATTCTTTGTTCTCTGGCTTCTAAATTTAATTCTATCTTTGTTTTGGTAAATAAATATGCGTATGTATATATGTAATCAGTTTCTATTTTTTAAATTTCAGGTTGTTGAGGCATCTTCATTAAGTTGGGGTACCAGAATAAAAGGCTTCATTGCGTGTTTTGCTATAGGAATCCTCTGCTCACTGCTGGTAAGGTTTCCCTCCTTTCTCTGTCTTTTCCCCCTACCTTCCTCTATATCCTCCCCCTTCCACCTGCTGTCTTCTCTCTTTTGCTCTTCACTAAAATGCTTGGATAAGAGAAGAGGGAGCAGGGGGAGAGGGGGGGAAGGAAACAGGTACCTCAGGGTTTCCTTTGTGAGCTCCTGGTGGTGTGGCAGTGGTGTGAGGGGTTGCTCATGTGCGGCCTTCCTGTGCTTTAACTTCCAGGGTACTCTTCTGCTGTGGGTGCCACGTAAAGGACTAACCCTCTTCGCAGTGTTTTATACCATTGGTAACATCGCATCACTTGGGAGGTAATGGTTTTTTATCCAACCTTAGCCAGTTATTAGGTGGGACAGTGGGTCTGAATTACACTTGAGGGAGGTGAAGGAGGAGGACCCAGCAGCTTATTCTAAGGATTTGGAGAAAGGAGAGGTAGTTAAAATACATCATATTCATAACCCATCATTTCACAATATTTTTACATCTTAGTTTCTCTTTGAAACACCTTTGGGAGAAAGCAGGAAACATATGAGTGTTGTGATTTTACATATGAGGAAATGGAGGCACAAAGAAATTGGGTGACTTTTCCACGGTTCACAGCATGATCTTCTGCCTGGCTGTAATCTTACTGCTGACAGAGACTGAGCTGCTGATGGCCAGTGGCTAAGGGTGAAACTTGCTGTTAATTAGACTAAGAACATCCAGGCTCGAGTATCAGCTCCCGAGGGTGTGTGATGGAGTGTTTCTCAATGTGGGCAGTCCGTTCACAAGCTGCTGTCCTGCCAGCACCCCTGGTCAAGCTCATTCACTCTAATGGCTTCAGCTATACCTCTGTGACCACAGCTCCAGACCTGCCTCTTCAGCCAGGGGCACTGGCCTGACCTTACTGAAATGCCCCACAGGAAACTGAACTCAGTCATCTTTCATCCATGTTTCCTCTTCCCTTGTGTTTAGTGAATGGACTCAGATCTTGGGGTTCCAAGTGGCCCCCACCCCACCCTGTGGGCTCTCTCTTGACCTCTCTGACCCGGCTCCTTCCTCTTTGTCCCTATGGCTGCTGTCACTCACTGACTCAGTCCCAAACTCAGTGCATTTATCACACCCTGTGCTGGGCTCCGAGGACATAAAGACAAGTAAGAGCCCATTGTTCAGCAAGGTAGATGGCCATATGAACTATAGTGTGGAAAGATGCTCAGGGGGCTTCCTAGAGAGGGTGATATCTGAGCTGGTAGTTTTTAAAATTCAATTTAATTTTATTTTTAAAGAAGCCTTAGATGTGGAGGCAGTGGCCACTGGAAGTTCTGGGGAGAGAGAGAGGGAAAAACAGGTGTGATATAGCGACATTTTCGGGACTTGGGAATTGTCCTGAATGACATTGAAATGATAGATACAGGCCATTATATATCTTGTCATTACTTACAGAATTGTGCAGGAGAGGGTGTAAACTACAATGTAAACTGTAATCCATGCTTAGTGGCAATGCTCCAAAATGTGTTCATCAATTGTAACAAATGTACCACACTAATTATTATTATTTTTTTTTTTTACTTTATTTTGTACATTTAATAATTGAAAATATAAACAGTTAAAAACTGAAAAGTAAACACAGATGAATAAATATATACATTTCTCAATTAAATGTACTGGATACATGTAAAACATTTTTTTGAATCAAACAATATGTTACACAATGTATTTGGTTCATAGTAACACATTCATACAGTATTTGTCCTTTTGTGTCTGGCTTGCTTTGCTCAACTTAATGTCCTCCAGGTTCATCCATGTTGTCATATGCTTTATGACTTAATTTCTTCTTACAGCTGCATAATATTCCATTGTGTGAATAGACCACAGTTTGTTTATTCATTCTTCTGTTGATGGACACCTGGGTTGTTTCCAACTTTTGGCAATGGTGAATAATGTGGCTATGAACATCGGTGTGCAGATGTCTGTTCGTGTCACTGTTCTCATTTCTTCTGGCTGTATACACAGTAGTGGTATTGCAGGGTCACGTGGCAAGTCTATATTCAACTTCTTTAGGAACTGCCAAAGAGTCCTCCATAGTGGTTGTACCATCCTGCATTCCCACCAACAGTGAAGAAGTGTTCCTATCTCTCCACATCCTCTCCAACACTTGTAGTTCTCTGTCTTTTTAATAGTGGCCATTCTGATAGGTGTGAAATGATATCTCATTGTAGTTTTGATTTGCCTTTCCCTAATCATGAGTGATGTTGAGCATTTCTTCATGTGTTTTTTTGCCATTTGTATTTCTTCTTTGGAGAAATGTCTACTCAAGTCTTTCGCCCATTTTTTAATTGGGTCATTTGTCTTTTTATTGTTGAGTTGTAACATCTCTTTATATATCCTGGATATTAAACCCTTATCAGATATGTGATTTCCAAATATTTTTTCCCATTGAGGTGGCTGCCTTTTCACCCTTCTGACAAAGTCCTGTGAGGTGCAAAAGTGTTTAATTTTGAGGAGGTCCTGTTAATCTATTTTTTCTTTTGTTGCACGTGCTTGGGGTGTAAGGTCCAAGAAACCACCACCTACTACAAGGTCTTGAAGATATTTCCCTACATTTTCTTCTAGTAGTTTTATGGTCCTGGCTTTTATATTTATTTATTTATTTTTATTATTATTTTTAAAAGATTTTATTTATTTATTCATTTATCCCCCCCTTGCTGCTTGTGCTCGCTGGGTCAGCTAACCACGCCGTGCAGGCAGGCTTGCCTTCACCAGGAGGCCCCGGGAACCGAACCCGGGGCCTCCCATATGGCTGGCTTTTATATTTAGATCTTTGATCCATTTTGAGTTGATTCTTGTATATCCCCTATATATATATATATATATTTTTAAAGATTTTATTTATTCATGTATGACTGATATGTATAATAAAAATATATATTAAGATAAAAAAAAAAAAAAAGATTTTATTTATTTATTCATTTATCCCCCCCCGCTGCCTGCGCTCGCTGGGTCAGCCAACCACACTGTGCGGGCGGGCTTGCCCTCACCAGGAGGCTGCGGGAACCGAACCCGGGGTCTCCCACATGGTAAACGGGAGCCCCACTGATCGAGCCACAGCCGCCTCCCTCCCCTATATTTTTAATGTAACATTTATGTAATCTAAATATCTTTAAAAAAAACAAAGTGTATTAAAAAACAACAGAAAAAAAAAAGAAGCTTTAGTTTACATAAATGTTACATCAAAATATAGGGGATTCCCATATACCTCAACCCCTCTCCCTCCCACACTTTTCCCCATTAACAACATCTTTTATTAGTGTGGTACATTTGTTACAATTCATGAACATATATTGAAGTATTGCTACTAACTATGGTCTGTAGTTTACATTATGGTTTATGCTTTGCACCACACAATTTTATAGGTTTTGACAAAATGTGTAATGGCCTGTATCCATCATTGAAATGTCATGCAGAACAATTCCAATGTCCCCAAAATGCCCCATGTTACATCTATTCTTCCCTCTCTCTCCCCTCAGAACCTCTGGTGACCACTGCCTTAATATCAGTGTTACAAGTTCTTCTATTGCTAGAATAATAAACTTTAGTCCATAGTTGCAATCCCTTCTTATGTTTGTTCATTCCTTGATCTTGAGGATTTTGGGATGGTGATGCCCACTCTGCTTCCCATTGAGAGGGGGCTTATATTCCATGGGGCAAATGGATGAAACTGTCTTGCTTGCAGTTGTGGATACTCAGTTTTTGGGGATTGTCCATCATCATCCTTTTGTTAGTTGTCCTGGGTGAGTCTGATGTACCAGAGAGTAGGTGTTGGCTGTGACTCTGCTGAGATTCAGGGCTCAACTGGCATAAGAAAAACCAGAAGATCTAAGTCTCTGAGACATATGTTTAATGGGTATAATGCTAATTATAATTTCAGATAAAAGGGACATAAGAGCCATGTATAGGAAAATTATAAATGAGGCCCACTCTGATACATTGGGGGGGATAGGTTATCATATATCCCAGGGTAAGGCCCACTGACAGGGTTTTCTGCCCTGCTTATAGTGTCCAGATGGCTCTAGAGTCCTCAGGAGCCTCCCTGTTTGAGGCTCTGTTTACTGTGGCAGTCAGTGAGATCCTCCTGAGACCTGCATAAGCATAACCTCTGGAATGACCACCCAACTGACTTTGAAATCTCTTAGCTATAAAAACTCATTTATTTTTAATATTTCCCCCTTTTGGTCAAGGTCTCTTTCCAAATGCATCACTAGTAGGTGCTTGGTAATAATTCCTCGGTGCCAGGGAGGCTTATCCCCGGAAATCATGTCCCATGCTTGGGAGAAGGTGGTGTGTTTATATGCTGAGTTTGGCTTAGAGAAAGTCCACATTTGAGCAACAAGAAGGCTCTCAGGAGGTAACTCTCAGGCAATATATAATACTTGGCTGAGTTTCAATTTCACAAGAATCAGGTTCATATGTACAAGCATCAGTATCAAGGGCCTGGCATATTGGTCTGTCCTCCTTCGCTAGGCACTGCCCATGAACTTTAGGGATTCTTGCCGCTCTATTAGAGAATGTAGCAGGGCTCCCCAAGATGGGAATTCAATATTCTTTTGGTTATTATGTGGGTCTCCACCCACCTAGACAACACCCCATGACCACTTGAACACATTCATATTCCATAAAGGCATGCCCCAGGTGTATCCCTCCCCACACATCTCCCCACCACCGACACCCTGCACCAGTGATTTAGATTGCAACTTTTCTGCAATCCAAACCCCCCTCCCGCAAACAAAGCAAAAAACAAGCAAATAAAAATAAAAACATAAAAAATAAAATTTTTTTTTTACCCATTATGTCTTCCATCCCCTTAAGATCTGTTATGTTTTATGTACAGTGACAATTTCTTCTGTATGTTTCCCCAGTGTCTTATTTTTTCACTTTATTTTCAAAGAAGCTTTAGGTTACAGAAAAGTCACATAGAAAATATAGGGGATTCCTATATGTTCCAAGCCCCCTGATTGATATCCTCTCTCACCTGAACTCCTCCAAGATTCCCCTGCTGGTTTTCCCTGCTTCCTTTCTCGCCTGTTTCTTGTTAATTTGGTGGAGCAATAGTAGAGTGGAGCAACAGTGGAGCAATGCACTTACAGCCTGCTTAACCCCATTTAGTGGCTTCTCATTCCCTTCGAAGTCCAAGTCCTCAGCATGCACGTGAGGCTTTTCCCGCTCCCCTCCCAGAGTACTTGCCAGCGAGGCTGAATGCCTCACATTTTTTGCTCAGGCTGTTTTCTCTGCCTGGGCTGCAGCCTAATCTGTACCTCTCACTGTGTGGTGGATACTTGCTCAATTATCAAGACCCGGCTCAAAAGTCATCTCTTCCATGAAGCCTTTCCTGATTACGTCCCCCCTGCCAGAATTGTCTCCTCCTCTTTTAGAGTTCTCTAAATCCCGGGTATATGTGTGTGACAGCATGAGTTGCATTTTATTTACTTGCTACATGTCAGTAAGCCACTTGAGGGCTGTGCTGCACCTTACTTGTCCCCAAACGTGGCTCTGTTTCTGCCTGGAAATGTTAACCAAATGGTAGAATGCATGACTCTGGCCTTAAAGCTTCATTTGTTAATGCTTATGAGGAAAATTCTGGCCCTCAGAGTTATCTAATTGTGCCTCCACAGCTCTCTCAAACACTGTCTTCTGGATGGTTTGCTTTGGACAGACAGTGTAGGTTGTAATGTAGACTCTAGACTGAGCATAAATGTGTGGCTGTGTTGGTCAGTCCAAAAGAACTATTTGGAAAATCTTAGTAAGACTGACTCTTCCTAGCATTGCCTAGAGAAATAGTAAAGGGAACAAACGGTCATTTCCAGGGTATGCCTAGGAGTTTGTGGCTTTACCTTTTAAACACAAGGCTGTGTTTTTAAGATAATCTTTGGCTATTCTTTGTTCAATATAAGCTAAAGAGTACACTCTTAGCCCAGATACTTCAGCTAATAGTGTAGCCTTGAATTCAAGTTGAAACTTAATGGCACTTAAAAGAGGGTCAGGCTTATTATTTTACTGTAGCATTTCCCCCCCCCCCCCCAAAAAAAAAAACAAAAAACACATGGTCCCATTTTCTTCTGGATTTAAAAAAAAAAATTCCTTTACCTTGGCTTTGTTATCAGACTTTTTATTAAAATCTGTGGTTTTAATTGAATATTCAGTAGCTAATATCACTTGCTGGTTGGCTTATATTAAGCACTGGCTGTAACTAGCCACCACTGGAGTGACACCACATGGGGCGTTTCCTTCAAGGCTCAAAAAGAATGGTATAAGGCTGACCCTGATCTCTTTTATATTAGACTTGAGGATCTGCTTCATTTGTGTTAAATTTCCCTCTGTCTACGTCTCAAGTACCATTCATAATACAAGACATACTAGTGATGTGTTTCAGAGCTTTGAAGTCAAATAGATGTGGGTTTGAACACCAGCTCTTTAGCTTCCTAGCTTTGTCGTCTTGGAAAAGTAAATTAATCATTCTGAGCTTTATTTTTTCATTTCTAAAATAGGTACCTCAGGGTTATTGAGGAGATAAAATAATGTATGTGATAGCTGGCATTTAGGAAACATTCAGTAAATAATAGGTGATATTATTACCATGATTAGAATTATTCTCTGGATACTAATGAAGAAAATGAAATGCTGTACTTTCTAACAAAAATAACTTAAGTCTGTAAAATGTGGTTTTTCTTTTTTAAATTATCTGAACCTTTTTGTGGTTTGTTTATCTGTTTCCTTGGGTGGACTGTCAAAGGAGCTAAAACTGTCATATCTCAAACAGGTAGTCTCACCTAGTGGCTATGAATATGGTTGTAGGGTCAGACTGACATGCATTCCGTCTAGCTCTTACCATTTATTGCTTGGGTGGCCTTGGGTAAGTAACTAACTCCTCTGGGTTTCGGTTTCCTCTTCTGAATAAGTATGATAATGTTCCCACCCCATAAGTGGTCGGTGGATTAAATGAGAGTAGTGCACCAAAACAGCCTTAAGCACAGTACCTGGCACAGAGTAAGAGCTTGTCAAATGTTAGCTACTATTACCGCCTTCATTGTCAGAGGCAGTGTGGGGGAAACTCGGTGTGCCCGCTGTGGTTCTGTTCTGGTCTGAATGGCTTGTGTTTGTTTCTTAGTACCATCTTCCTCATGGGACCAGTGAAGCAGCTGAAGCGAATGTTTGAGCCTACGCGCTTGATAGCAACCATTGTGATGCTGGTAAGGACTGCCTTTTAGCTGGACTTGCGAAATGCGAGTTGTTAATTCTGCTCTGTGGACAGTTTCTCCTCTTAAAATTGAGGACCTCTTTCCTTTTTCCTTTCATCTGGACTTATTACCTGATTCCTGCTACCACTGTGGAGGAAGGGAGCATTTTCCTTTGTATAATAATTATCCCCTTTGTGTTTCTGCTGATGTCAAGATACTGCCAGTTCTATATAACACCTCCAGAGGGCGTTGCTTGTCAATTTAGCCAAACTGATTCGGTAGTAAGAGAGCTGAGACGGCCTCCTGGTGACAGGTGAAGCAAGGCTGAGAAAGGGAATAACTCGGAAACACAGGGATTGGTCTCTAGACTGGATATCCAGTCTTCTGATAGGCATTCTTATATTCCTTATCTTTATCTGACTTTGGAGTCGTATTTATTCAGTTTTCATCAGTTTTCCTGAAGCAGGTCTGGCCTCCTCCTATCCCATTATCCCTGTGCCCTGCTTTGATGTCAGCACCTTCGGTCTTGTGCCTCCCTGCCCCCCCCTGCCCATCATGCTTTTCCCTTTTTTTTTTTGGACTATTCTCGTCCATGTGTTGCAGATCACATTCTGGGGAGTCCTGTTATAATTATCAGTATTATAACATTTGGAATTTATGTATATCTCATTTGTTCAAATACATTCTCTGAGGTTATACCACATTTACTATTTATTTTGTGTCCTTTCAGAGAATCGGGCACAATGGTGGAGACAGAGAAAATGTTTTGGACACATTTGTTGAGTAGTTGCTGTTACAGGAGGATGGGACGGGAAGCATGGATGACAGCTTGAGTGCCAGTTGTTGTTGGCCAGAACAGGAAGTAGATGACCTGGACAAGACTTTTGTAGAAAGGACTTTCTAAGAAAGGACTTAGGGAAAGTATGATGGCATGTAAACAGATAACTCTGACTCACTGACCAAGAATGACATCTCATGTTAACCTGTGACCTCTCATGCCCTTTCTGCTGCAGAGACTTCCTAGTGTTTGGCAGAGGTTTGTGCTCAGTGCCTACTGCAGTGACCTGCCTGTTGGTCATCAATATGTGTTTGAATGAAAAGATGGGTGGAGGGATTAGAAATGTAATTATGTGCTGAACAGAGATTCTGGGTGAACTTGAAAGTAAAAGGGGATTTTTCTTTCTCTACTTGACATAATTCCTTATTAGTTTGATTTCATTGGGATTTTAACTCTTCTGTTATAAATGGATGCTTAGGTTTAATGCTTTGAAATGAAAGATACAGTTGGTTGCTGTGGTAATCACAGAATCTGATTCCTGCAAAGTTTTTTGCTGTGTTGTTGTGTTAATTGTTGTTTCCTTTGTCCTTCTAGTTGTGTTTTGCACTTACCCTGTGTTCTGCCTTTTGGGTAAGTATGCATTTAAATTTTTCCTTAACATTTTTGGTGTATGTCTCTTGTCATACATGTTCATGTAATTATATCATTTTTCTTTCAGTGGCATAACAAGGGACTTGCTCTCATCTTCTGCATTTTACAGTCTTTGGCTTTGACGTGGTAAGTAACCTTTTAAATCATCCCCTCCCACATTAGATCTCTCAACAGGGCAGTTGAAGGAGATAGAATGCCACATGTTGTGGGTTGGAGGATTAGGAAATCCCAAAAGCTCCTGACCTTAAGAATTCTCAGTGATACCAGTAAAGCCACAACTCCTGAGCAAAAGCCTGTCAACGTGGCCCCCTGCCAATAGATGGTATTAATGGTCTTGAGTGGTCACGGGAGGTTGGTTGGTTGTCTGCTGCACGTGTTTACTGGGCTCCTGATTGATTTTGAGGTGTCAGAAATGTTATTAAACCAATCATGTCCAGTAAGTACAAGGACAATGAAAGTATTTATAAGGGCTGATTAAATCAAGGCTTGTGATTTAAATAGACATTAAAGAAAAAGGAAAGTGGTAAGAAAAATAATGAGTGTTACACTTGTGATGGGATGACTCATTTAACAGAAGGACAAAGAGTGAACTGTCAGCAGGAGATGAGGAACAGTGACTGATGAAATGGAAACTGTGTGGCTATGGGGCTTATGATCGGCATATGCACTGGAGGCCTGTTAGCTTGTTGGTGCTTCAGGTGAAGACTAGGAAATTGTAACTCAAAGATCGAGCATAGTAAAAGGGCTGTGGGCATGTGCCCTTTCAAACCTGCACAACATCAGGGTGAGAGGGGTGGTGGCAGGGATGGATTCTGTAGCCGCTGACATTCCTATAATACTTTCAAAATTCATCAAGGAGTGAAATCTGCCAGAACAGTTTTAGGATAAATGTGACTTATCTATTTTGGGGGAAAATGTTTGCTAGAAAGTGTATCAGCGAGGAAGAGAGGATCATGAAAGTTTTTAAAGCTTCAAAGAACCAACAACACTCTTATTTGGTGGAGTGCCTCTTGGACTGTAAGCTCAACACCCATCCCTGCCCTTTAGTGCCTTTGGATTTTGAATAAGTGTACTTTCAAACTGCCTTCTGGAATTTACTGTGTTCACATGATGAGCATAGGCTATAGAGAAGAATAATGGCCTGATTTTAATATAACACACATTTTCTTTTTTTTTTTTAAGGAGATGCCAGGTATTGAACCCATAACCTTGTACATGGGAAGTGGGTGCTCAACCACTGAGCTACATCTGCTTCCCAATGAAAGTTGTTTTTTGTTTGTTTGTTTTTTTGTTTTTAGGAGGTACAGGGGATCGAACCCAGTACCTCGTACATGGGAAGCAGGCACTCAACCACTTGAGCTACATCTGCTCCCTATAACACACATTTTGATAGTAAGTTCTGAAAGGACCTGGTTTGATGGCTTATGTTTATGTTTTTTTTTTTTTTTCTTCTGAGGGGAAAAATTGGCACACATATACCCACTCCTTTCTTTGCTTATAGACTAATTTTGGAGCCACTTTTCAAAGGTCCTGCATTCATAAGGGCTCAGGCGATTGGCAGTATGCAGTATTCCTTCCAATACTGACATATTCAGTATGTTTTTCTTTTGGCTGACCAATTTACAACATGCCTGACACACCAGGGCATGGTTCTTTAGAGTTATGTGGTGGTTTCTTTCTGGGCCTTAGGGGTGAGCTAACATCACCAAGACAGCTTTGGATTTGGGCACTTGAAAAATGATAGCTTTATTACATTTTCATCTATACAGTAGTTGGCAGTAAATATTTTTGTCTCCCCTTCCCCCCCATTTTTCTGTTATCTTTTCTTTTAAAATTAGTAGAAAGGAGCAGAGCAGAAAATGTATCCTAGTTGGGTAGAGGTTATATTCTGTTACAGTGGGGTAGAGGTAATATCTGTTAGGGATATGCAAAATATTAGAGGACAAATTGGTCTGGTTTTTATTTAGTATTATTTCAGAACAGGGTTTCTGTGCCTTGTGGATATCTGGATTCTGCCTCTTTTAGGTGATCGCCGGCTCATTTGGTTAAAACAGTACCTGATGAGGCTGAGGGCACAGGGTTTATTGCCACGTGGACCCCTTGCCTGCCTTCCATGGCCACAGATGCTGCTGCTCCTCCCGGCCATTCACCTGGCACAGTGTGTGTGCACGTGCATATGCTTGTGCATATGTGTGTGTGCACATCTGAGCATGCATACGCATGCACCACCCGTGCTTGAGGTGGGAGAGGATCTCAGGTGTTCTCATAGCTCAGAAGTCCATTTCACTGAGTAATTTCCTTCATTCGATTTGATCTTTTCTGTTTGTTTTTTATTGTAGGTATAGCATTTCCTACATACCATTTGCAAGGTAAGGCTATGTATTTAGAAATAGAATTTCTGTTATTTATGGCTTGTCTGCATAGGACTTCAGAGAGTGCTTTCACATGTTATTTTATCCTTACTAAAATTTTTTGGAACAAATAGGCACGTTTTATGGATTAGTACACTAGGCCTCAACATCTCTCTCCTTCCCAAGTAACGTTGGGGCCGGGGTTTGACCCAGGTCCACCAATTCCTGGTGCAGTGAACGTTCTACTGTAATATATAGTACACATGTGCATTATCACTCTTTAATCTGTAGCTTTGAGTCATTTTTTAAAAAGGTGAATATCACTTTAATTCCACTGCTCAAGAGATAAGGGATCAAAGTTTATGTTTGTTTTCTTTCGGTGCCCCACTGATGGGAAGGTTTCAGAAAATAGCTCATTAAGGGAAAGTAAGCAGTACTAGGATTCTGGAATACCAGAGTTTCTTAATTAGACAGTGACCTTGGGCAACTCACTTGACCCCTCCAGACCTCATGACTCATTAATAACTAAGCAGGTTGGACTAGATCCTTCCCAGAGGCCCCTTCCAGCTTTGAGGTTCTGGCGTGCCAAAGCTCCTTCAAGAAATACTTTCAGTGACAGGCCTCTCAAAATTAGCCACATGCTCTTTCCCTCTGACTCTGTTCTAATGTAACCGTTATTTCTCTTTTTCTTTTTTTCTTATCATTATCTGTTAACTAAAAAGAAGCTTTTCCTTAACTGTGTTGAGGAAATGAAAATTGTGCATGAGCTGGGAAGGAGAAGGAGCATTGTACATTCCAAGGCCGTTGCTGACAGTAATGAAGATGCTGGGGAGTGATGAAATGAGAAGTTAACAAGCCCATCAAGTTAAAGATAGCTGGGTGGGTAGATTCTAGGAGGAGAACAGGAAATGCAGCCCTGCCAGTTTTGGGGGATGGTGCCTTGTAAGTTTGAGAAGAACATGGGCAGGATTGTCCTGGGAAACTAGGTTTTTGTGTGAAATAAGATGGAGTGCATCATCCCTGAGCATCCAATGAGATATTTACGAACCTGCCAGCATTTTAAACATATCTTGGTGCCAGGACTGGCTGTATTATTTATGGGGTCCAGTGCAAAATGAAAACACAAGTCCTCTTGTTAAAAAATTATTAAGAATTTCAAGATGGTGACAGCGAGCATTAAACCAGATGCAGGAAGCACAGCGCCCAGTACACCCACCCAGGTTGCATGCCAGGGAAGCCGCCTTGCTTGGTGCCATTCTGTAGGGCTGCAGGCTTGATCTGGAATGGCAGTTGAGAGCTGATGTGCAAGTGAGGGCTAGAAAGATGCAATTCTAGTTGAAGTAGTGAGTTTCATGCTGAGCAGATGAACATTTCCTATAGTAGGGATGAAATCACATGGCTAGGCCCCAACTTGCTATTTGTAGTTTCCCTTAGAATAGTCTTTCCCACAGTGTTCCACAGAAATAGAGTTCCCTGACATGTTGGTAGGTGTTCATGTGGAATAAAAAGGATCCATGATCAAATACATTTGAGAAACAGTAGTTTAAGCAAAATTAGGTAGATTGCTTGTTGCCAGACTTTCCACATCCTTCACTCTGCTATGTGCATTGTGAATTGTCAAGAGGTGGTCTTATCTGGCCATAAAGGGCCTTCCTGTGTAGAGCATCTCCTGGGACTACAAGGCAAAGTGTTTCTCAGGAAATGCTGTTCTAGAATTATGCTGATATCAGAACGCAGTGTCCGCTCATGAGCAGTGCCTGCTCACTCACCCCTCCCTTCCTCAGTGGCTTCTGTAGTTCTTAGTGGAAGTGCAGCCCAAAACCCAGAAGTAGTAGAGCAAGATGTGGTAGAAATGCAGAGGCTCGCTTGAAAGAAAAGTAATTTTTCAAGCACTCTTTGCCTGCACACCCTCTCGACCATGAAAATCAAGGTTAAAGCTAATACAGGATATTAATAAGTACTCGGTACCTATAGAGAGCTACCCTGTGCTAAGGAGCTCTTGAAAGATGCCCCTTAAAAAATTTCTGCTGCTTGCTTGGAATGAAGAAAGGCTCTGGTGACTGTGATTTAATGCTTTTGATGTTTTCTGTGATTATGGTTAATATTAAAAGTATAACAGTCTTGACTAATTTCTGACAGTCTGTAGTTTCTTCCTATTTTTTTCCCTCTGATTATACTGATCACTACCATTCATTAAATACTTATTCCATGCCATGAACTATCTCCAAATTCCCACCACCAGACTGTAGTGTAAGTGATTAATCGCCTTTTCCAGATGACGACTTTGAAATAGGATAAGTAACTTGCCCAGGATAATACTATTAATAAATGTCAAAGCTGAGATTTGATGCCAAGTGGGTCTGATTCCACAGACTAGTAGTCTCTTTTGATACTTCAAATTGTGCTACCCTGGGTTGCTCTAAGGAGGTCTTTGTCACTTATAGGAGCCTTGGGTGATATTCTCTCATTCATCTTTGTGTTTTTCCTTCCTAGGGATGCTGTGAAGAAGTGTTTTGCTGTGTGTCTTACATAATACATGACCAGTTTTGCAAAGCTTTGTACAGCGCAGTGGATGGATGTTGGTGGACAGTTTTGTAAATATTTTCTAAACCTATCTTACAGACATGTGCCTTTTAGGTTGCAGCATTGGAGGGTTGCTTTTGGGAAGGAATGATATGTTCCCAAACCTAAATGTCTGTGGCCCAGTATGAGAGGTAGGTTCTGGCTTACGGAGTGGAAATCTTCCTCATGTTCTTTTCTGTTTCCTCTTTGGAGGCATTCCACTAAATTTTCATAAATAAAAGCCTTGTTAAGCAGCAGCAGATAAACTTTGGGAACCAGTGATTTGCAGGTGGTGACAGGCAGCCTCATTGGAGAGCTCAGGAACACATCAGTAAAGGACAGAGTTTTGGCCATGGGAGAGAGCACCAGGGACTTTGCAGACTTGTCCCTTGGCCTGGAGACCACCACCACTGCCTCACATAGCATGGACATGCTTCTACTCTGGTGTCTGGGACCAAGCAATTCTGTCCTTCTAATAGCTGCACACAAGCTTGTGGAGAGCCTGGCAATGGAACGAAGTGGGAAGCGCACACTTTTGGTGGAATGTGCTGTTTTACTCTGAACTGAGGCACTCCTGCTGTTCTGATTCCACACCTGAGTATGGAATGTGTTTTCTAATACTCAGGGCAAACTATTTCCTCTTGGCCATCCCCCTGCCCCTTCCCCATCTCTACGCATAACCTTCTTGAACTAGATTGAGAGAGAACAAAGCAGCAGTTTGCTTTTGGACAAGAGCTGATAGGAGATGAAAAATCTTGTCGTTCTCAGCTGCATTGTTTTCTTCATTATTTATAAATGCTTGCTTTTTAACTGGTTTTATTTTCCTTTCTCCCCTGGAGCAGGGCCAGGGGAGAGTGGGTGGGAAGACCGAGCCCTGCTGTGGAGCCAGCAGGAAGTAGGCATGCCTGCCCAGTGACTTTTAAACAGAACCAGCTTTTGCACTTCAGCCTGGGGGAGGACACCTTAGACTGATGGCTGGAAATCCCTCAGCCTGATGCCTAACCACACAAAGTGCTTTTGTGTCCATGAGCTTACCTGATCCTCCCAAGAGCCTTGCAACAAAGCAGGGATTATTGTTCCACTAAGCAGGCAAGGAAATTGAAGACCAAAAGGTTCCCAGATCTGCTCACAGCCTCACTTGGTAGCAGAGCGAGGTCTTCCTTCATGACCCAGTGTTTCCTGGTGTGTCTCAGGTGATACCTCCCTAGCTATTTTCCTGGTTTCATGAGCTAACCATGAACACTTTCTGGTTCCAATCTCTTTAATCTCCGTTTTCCTTTTTGGAAGCTTCCTCTTGTCTTTGTAGGGTGTCAGGAGGCCCACGTTCCCTTTCAGCTTCTCTTTGCTTACTGTTGGAGGTGTCCTATCTTGATCAGCCAGATACCTTGGCACCCCAGTCTCTGAAGTCACCCTACACAGAGTCCATCTGGGTTTATCTTTCTGCCCTTTACCCAGGTCCAGCTGATCAGCTTGGCTGCTCACTTGGGTTTCTGCTCATTACCTTCAAACCAAGGCATGGCCGCTGGTTGTCTCTTTGCTTGTTGCTAGTTGCTAGTTGCTGAACTTCATCTTCCTAATCTTTTCTTTCTCCTGCAGCTGACACCTCAAACTGACTAGCTTTTGGTTCTGAGGTAGGGAGGTATGAAGAGTCCTGATGGCTTCCAGAGGGAGAAAACCAGTCTTCCCTGTCCTTCCTAGGCCATTGAAGACATCTTATTTTTTATGCTGCGATCCCAAACCTACCTTCAGCCAGGAAGGGAAGTTATTTGCTACCTTCTGGTTTTTGTAGGGTCCTTTCATGTCCCAGATACCTCTGGGAGACAGCTGAGATCTCAGAAGGGCTCTGACATGAGGAAGGGGTACGAAGGAGGTCAAGAGAGCCCATGGTTCCTTCTCTTGAGAGATTGTTGTGAGTCTAGGCTGTTCACGGAGGTCCAGCCAGCCTGGAGTAATGCACCTGAAAGGCTAACCTCTGAGCGCCCTATTTAAGGGCTGGATGGTGTGGAACGTGAGGTTGAGGTACCTTTTCAGATATCACCAGGCTGTATAGCATAGTGGCAGTGAATGATGCCCTTTAAGTCAGGCAGATCTGAGTGGGAGTTGTGGCTCGGTTACTTCCTATCGTGCCGTGTCAAATAAGCTACTTAACATCTGGTTCCTCAGTGTGCGCATCTGTTTTAAAAATGGGAATTACAGTTCCTGCTGGATCATCGCAGGGTGTTGATAAGGTATGTGTCAAATGTGTAGCATGGGGCCAGACGTAGGATGAGTGGTAAATGATATTTCAGTAAAAGGTAGGTATTATTATTTAATCCCAGAAATAACCGGTGACCTTTGAAGGTAACATGATGAGCATCTGTGGCTATGAATTTATTCAACAAATATTTATCTAGTGCCAGCTATGTGTCTGGCACTGTAGACACTGCCATGCATTTATCTCATTTCATGTTCACAATGACTTTGTGAGGTGAGTGGTCTTGTCTCCGTTAGTACAGAGAAGGAATAGGTGCAGAGATTAAGGGGCTGGCACCAGAGCTCACCAGTGAAGGCATCGGGGAGGGTTCCTGGTAGATCAGCCTTGCAGAAAGGCCTCTGCTTTGCCTTGACTTTTGTGACCTGTGGCCAGCTCCAATCAGGACACATCAGCAGCTTTTCCATGACCCTGCCTGTGAACTTCCATGCTCATAGACCTTTCCTTCTGTTGCCTTATCCTTGGGTTGCTTCCTTACTTGTTTATATGTGATGGCATGTGAGAGGAAGAAATTCATTTCAAATCTGTTGAAAGCTATTACAAAGCAACATTGCTGGCTTAAAAATAACCCAGTAGATGTGTGTGAGAATTAGGGATTTAGATCCTGTGGCTGGTATTGGGCCCTGTTTCTTTGTCCTACTCTGTTCACTGCTGGGTGAGGAAGGGTTGACTGCATTTCAGGAGTGATGAGTGAATAGTTGAGATGACTCTTGCAGTGGGAAGCTGTGGCTCTCCCCCAGGGTTATCCTCGTGACGCCTACAGGTGCTGGCCTGAATGCGCTCCACCCTGGGTGTTGGCTCTGTGATGGCTGTGTTGGGAGGAACGCTGCCCTCCCAACCAGGAGAACTAGCCTCTCCCCATTCTTCCAGTCCCTCAGAGACGACTTGTTTGATATCGGGCCACTCGGACTTCCATTTCCTCTTGAGGAGTGTGCCCAGCGGCGGCTTTGGTTCCCCTGCCCCTCTGCGTGGCTGGGCCTTAGCCACTGCTGCTCGGGCCCTGACTCAGGGTTCTTCTCTCCCTCTCACAGACAGGCTGTTTTGTCTCCAGGAAAGGCGAGGCACTAGCCCTAATTTAGCATTTTTCACTGGATCGGTTCTCTCAGAGCTTGTTGCTGCTCCATCACCCTTGAATGGTGATTTTGTGGATTATCTGCCTGAGTGCCACCTGCCTTCCACCCTAGTCAGTGCATGCTTAGGGGTGAAGAAATAAAATCATGAAATTCATCCTAAATAATATGACTTTGGGGTACTTTTATTGGAATAGATAATTAAGAAGTGGGCTGTACATTAAAGATAGTCTGTGGGGATGCTGGCTTGGCTTCTGCCTTTGATAGCCCTATGAGAGCGACAGCTTGCAACATTAGTGATGAGATGCATGGAATAATTTAGGAAATTTTTTTTTTTTTTTTTTTTTTTAAGATTTTATTTATTTATTCACTTATCCCCCCCTTGCTGCTTGTGCTCGTTGGGTCAGCTAACCACGCTGTGCGGGCAGGTTTTGCCTTCACCAGGAGGCCCCAGGAACCGAACCCGGGGCCTCCCATATGGTAAACGGGAGCCCTACTGATTGAGTCACAGCCGCTTCCCAGATTTAGGAAATTTAACTGCAGCCCTTTGGCTGTAGAATTCCTTTTCTTTGGGACAGTCTATGCCAGACTATCCTTATCCTTATCTTCTCTTTCTTCAGATAACTTCTGACTAGAGTTGAGCTGCAAGATTACAAATACTTTTAAATTCACAACCTACCATAGCCTCATTTTCTAAAAATAAAGTATCAGTGTTTAAAGTATATAAGGCCATTTTTCTAGATTTTTGGCATAGGTGTTTTTAAAAAATTTGTAATACAAGGTTTGTTTTTTTAAAAGTGAGCTTTAATTAATGTGTATAGTTTCTTTATAAATGGCATTTTAAAAAATGCTAATAGACTGTCAGAAGTTAAATACAGATTTATGTCTGTGTAACTCTTGGTAAGTTTTTTTTTTTAAATTAGAAGTCTAAATGTTTTTGAAATTTCTGTTTAAAATGTTGGCTGGGAAGTCAAATTATGTGACTTTAAAGTATGTTCTAATCCTGATAATTCATAGTTTTTTGAAATTTCGAGATCCTGAGAGTTTTTATTTGAGTAAAGAAGAGAGTGGCCCATAGTTTATTTGATCCCAGGGCACTTAAAAGAAGGTATTTACTTCTACTTTTTGGTTATTTCTGGTTCTACTCCAAATGCATAGATGTCCCTGAGATACTTAAACTTGGCCATTGGTTTATTAGGTTTCTGTTGCATGGGCCTCATAGGTCACCTGCAGAAATCCCACTCCAGTTCTTGTTTGTGGACCCCAGTGAAGCTAATGGGAACAGCAGGGCCTTTTTTTTTTTTTTTTTAAGGTTTATTCCACCAACCTCCCGCCCCTCGTTCTTTTTTGCTCTCACTGTGTGCTCTCTGTGTGTTCCTCTATGTCTGCTTGTCTTCTCTGTAGGTGGCACTGGGAACCGATCCTGGGAACTTCCGGAGTGGGAGAGAGGTGTTCAATCTCTTGTGCTACCTCAGCTCCCTGGTCTGCTGCGTCTTTTATTGTTTCTCCTCTGTGTCTCTTTTTGTTGTGTCACCTTGCTGCGCCAGCTTTTCTGCACGGACCAGCACTCTGCACGGGTCAACACTCCACGAGGACCAGCTCTCCACTTAGGCCAGCTTGCCTTCACCAGGAGGCCCCGGGAATCGAACCCTGGACCTTCTATATGGTAGATGGGAGCCCAATTTCTTGAGCCACATCCGTTTCCCACAGAGCCTTTATTAAAGTAAATTAACAAAATAAACTCATATCCTGTCTAGCAGAAGATGATAAAATAATAATGGACTTGAAATGTACAAAATTATTTTTTACTTTTTTATTTTTTAAAAGACAGGATGATCCGAAACCAAGTGAGAATGAGTCTACAGGGGCAGGAGAAACTTGGCTTTTTAAAATGAAAGACCAAGTCACAGCATTGTAGTAAATAATTAACAATGTATATACTCACAACAGAATAATGTCACTACATTTAATAAACAGAAAAAAAATCATGGACAAAAGGTTATTGATATAAATGGGCTCCCTGGACTTAACATCCTTGTGAGTCATCCTTAAAGATGAAATTGGGGCTGGTGTCTGGGCAGAGTATTGCTCTCTACCTGTTTAACTTCTGTACTGCAAGAAGAGGTAATGAGTCTTATTCTAATTACAAATAAACCTTGTATTTGTGTAATCTCCTTTGGAGAACCATAGTTTACATTCAATTTTCTGGTATTTTTGCTGTGAAAAGTGTTTATTTTACCTTTTTCACTATGTTTTCTTGACTTTGCAACCTTGAACAAGCAAAGGAAAAACAAACCAACCAACCCTGAACTCTCTTCTCTTGCTGCTTTTATAAATTGTGATTGTGAAGTTGGGGTGAAGTCATTTAAAAGCCCGTGGGGTGGGGGGCGGAAGTGGCTCAAACGGTTGGGCGTCCGTCTGCCATATGGAGGGACTGGGGTTCGATCCCCGGGACCTCCGGGTAAAATAAAAAAAAAAAAAAATATATATATAGAAGGCGCATGGGCTGCCAGGCTCTGTGTGCCATGCAGCAAGATGATGACAGAACAGGGGAGAGACAAGATGAGGTGCTCTGAAAGCTCTGAAAACCAGGAACTGAGGTGGCGCAGGCGGCAGAACACCTCCTACATCGGAGGTCTCCAGGATTGAATCCTGGTGAAGACTGGAGGAGAAGGATGAGAAGAGATGGCAGGAAACAGACACAGAGAATTGCCCAGGGAATGGACACAAAACAGCAAATGGGGAAGGGGGGGTTTAAAGTGGATAAAGTAAATAAATAAATGTTAAAAAAAAAAAAAAAAAAAACCCGTGGGGAATGTATATGCCTTCAGAACATTGTGCCTGTTCTAATATGAGCTTTGAAAACCCTTTGTTAAAACATGAATTGATTTTTGTAATTGTATAGACATTCATAATTAATTTTGAATGCTGCTGATTGTATAACTGAATTTTTTATATCCAAAAATATATTCTTTTGTGCTACTTTCTGTACCTTGAGAATCTATGTCATACAATTTTCTTTTTAGTATTTTAAAGAGAAAGAACCTTGCTGATAACTGTTTTCCTTCCCAAACATAATTCTCATTTTTGGTTTTTGTTTTCCTTCTCCAATAAATGATAGCATTATGATCTTTAATAAATCTTGTCTTTGATTTTTTCCTGTTTTTCCAGGAGTCACTAAGCCAAATGAAGATAATATCATTACAAGAAAAGACCATGTGTTTAATTTGAATTCTTAGTGCATAGCACATTTTGTAGGCCCTTAAAAATGTTTATTTTTATTTTTATTTTTTTAATAAATTGATATGTAGTCCTCTCTTTCAAATGACTTAGGGGTTAATGTGAGTCTGAGGACAGTTTTGAAGGAAGTACTCTATATTCTTAAAGAACTGC
This sequence comes from Tolypeutes matacus, assembly GCA_026826555.1. Classification (NCBI taxonomy): domain Eukaryota; kingdom Metazoa; phylum Chordata; class Mammalia; order Cingulata; family Chlamyphoridae; genus Tolypeutes; species Tolypeutes matacus. Next base: position 6,926,406 of record JAKSZT010054304.1, read on the forward strand.
ATGAATTTTCCAATTTATATAGACAAGTCAAGGGAGTATGTGTGGGAATGGATATTAAGAGTATGGGATAATGGTGGAAGGAATATAAAATTGAATCAGGCTGAATTTATTGATATGGGCCCACTACTCTGAGCTTCTGGATTCAGTGTTATAGATCGAGGTATTAGAAAGGGCTTTAACAATTCAGGTGGCTGGCTGAAATATGGACCAAAAGATGGCTTACAATGCCTGAGGTTGAAAGGCCCTGTTTACCCTGGTATTCTGTGGATGAGGGGATCCAGAGGCTTAGAGAGATTGGAATGCTTGAATGGATATACCATTTAAGACCTGTCCACCCACCCCAGGAATGTCCAGAGGACTGTGAGGAATAAATTTGTGAGACTAACTCCATCTTCCCTGAATGGCTCTGTGGTTGCTCTTCTCTGTAGGTCAGATATTACTGTGGGAACCGCCGTCATGGAACCAGAATCCTTAAACACTGTGGGAATGATTGGATCCCATGCTGGCAGAGCCAAGTAGCAGCACTTAATTGCCAAAGACAAGATGGGCATGGTTACCACAATGAAAGACAGACTCAAAGCAATCAAAAGAGTCTGAGTTGCATAGACCTATGGCATTGGTTAATAGTTCATGGGGTACCTAGAAGTAAAATGGATGGGCAATCTACTAAATTCCTACTTGATCTGTATAAGCAGAAGAGTTCTAGGTTGAGTGAACAAAACCCTAACTTGAATTACAGAAAGAGTCACGGTCCCTTAATCAATTCTCAGACTTGAGACAGTTTACAGACCCAGATCCCCTTGGATGAGGGGAAGGCCAGGATCTTTGGGGAAGGATCCTGTTACACTGCCCAAATTTATGTTAATCTTCCTCACAACTTTCCCCAAAGAGACCTACAGCCTTTTACCAGGGTAACCATTCATTGGGGAAAAGGAAATGATCAGACATTTTGGGGATTATTAGATACTGGCTCAGAAGTGATATTAATTCCAGGAGACCCAAAATGGCACTGGTCCACCAGTCAGAATAGGGGCTTATGGAAGCTAGGTGATTGATGGAGTTTTAGCTCAGGTCTGTCTCACAGTGGGTCCAGTGGGTCCCTGGACCGATCCTGTGGTTATTTCCCCAGTTCCAGAATGCATAATTGGAATAGCCAGCAACTGGCAGAATTCCCACATTGGATCCCTGACTTGGGGAGTGAGGGCTATTATGGCAGGAAAGGCCAAGTGGAAGCCACTAGAACTGCCTGTACCAACCCAAATAGCAAATCAAAAGCAATACCAGATTCTTGGAGGGATTGCTGAGATCAGTGCCACCATCAAGGATTTGAAGGATACAGGGGTAGTGATTTCCACCACATCCCCATTAAACTGTTTGGCCTGTGCAGAAAACAGATGGCTTTTGGAGGATGACAGTAGGTTATCGTAAACTTAACCAGGTGGTGACTCCAATTGGAGTTGTGTCAGATGTGGTACATTGCTTGAGCAAATCAACACATCCTCTCATACTTGGTATGCAGCTATTTATCTGTCAAAAATGCTTTTTTCCCCCTCAATTGCTGTTAGTAAGGACCACCAGTTTGTTTTCAGCTGGCAAGGTCAGCAATATACCTTCACTGTCCTGCCTCGGGTATATCAACTCTCCAGCCATATGTCATAATATTGTCTGCAGGGACCTTGATCATCTCTCTCTCCCACAAGACATCACACTGGTCCATTATATTGATGATATCATGCTGATTGGACCTAGTGAGCAAGAAATAGCCATCACTCTAGACTTATTGGTAAGGCATTTGAGTGAGAGAGGGTGGGAGATAAAGCCAACAAAAATACAGGGGCCTTCCGCCTTGGTAAAATTTCTAGGTGTCCAGTGGTGTGGGGCATCTCGAGATATCCCTTCTAAACTGAAGGATAAGCTGTTGCATCTGGCCCCTCCTACCACCAAAAAAGATGTATTAGTCAGCCAAAGGGGTGCTGATGCAAAGTACCAGAAATCTGTTGGCATTTATAAAGGGTATTTATTTGGGGGTAGAAGCTTACAGTCACAAGGCCATAAAGCATAAATTCCCTCACCAAAGTCTGTTGCTATATGTTGGAGCAAGATGGCTGCCAATCTCTGTGAGGGTTCAGCCTCCCTCTTCCTCCTAAGGCTTTGTTGTCCCAGCTCCTTCCGTTCTCAGCTGTAGGCTAGCATAAGGCTTGTCTCTCTCCCCGGGCTTGTTTCTTTCCGGGCTTTCTTAGCTGTTCAGGGCTCTGGTCTCTTCAGCTGCAAACTGTCAGGTGAACGGCTTGGCTCTCTCCCTGGGACTCCAGTGTCCAAAACTATACTCTCTGTGTTCTCATTTTCTGTGTATTTACTTTCCTCTCTTTGAGTATCCGTTTATATAGCTCACAGCTGTAGGCTAGCTATAGGCAGGGACTCAAACCAAGTTGCTCTAATGACGTGGTCAAATAAAAGCCCTAATCTTGATTTAATAAAGTAAAAGTGAAACCTCTGAGTCTAATACAATCTAATACACCCAGAGGAACAGATCAGTTTACAAACACAATCATCTTTTTTCTGGAATTCATAAACAATATCAAACTGCCACGGATGTACAATGCTTAATTAGCCTCTTCAGATTTTGGAGACAACATATTCCTCATTTGGGTGTGCTACTCTGGCCTATTTACCAAGTGACCAGAAAAGCTGCCAGATTTGAGTGGGGTCTGGAACAAAAGGAGGTTCTGTGACAAGTCCAGTCTGCTGTGCAAGTTGCACTGCCACTTGGGCCATATGATCCAGCAGATCCAATGGTACTGGAAGTGTCCATGGCAAATAAAGATGCCATCTGGAGCCTTTGGCAGGCCCCTATAGGAGAATCACAATGCAGACCCTTAGGATTTCAGAGAAAAGTTCTGCCCATCCTTTGCAGATAACTTCTCTCCTTTTGAGAAACAGCTTTTGGCCTGCTACTGAGCCTTAATAGAGACTGAATACTTAACCATGGACCACCAAGTTACCATGAGACCTGAGTTGCCTATCATGAGCTGGGTATTGTCTGACCCACCAAACCATAAATTTGGGCGTGCACAGCAGCACTCCATTATAAAGTGGAAGTGGTATATACGAGATAGGTCTCAAGTGGGTCCTGAAGGCACAAGTAAGTTAATGAGGAAGTAGCCCAAATGCCCATGGTCACCACTCCTGCCGCATTACTGTTTCTTTACCATTCCACAGCTATGGCCTTTTGGGAAGTTCCTAACAATCAATTGACTGGGAAACAGAAAATTTGGGCCTGGTTTACAGATGGTTTTGCACAATATGCAGATATCACCCAAAAGTGGACAGCTGCAGCACTGCAGCCCCTTTCTGGGACATTCTTAAAGGACAGTGGTAAGGAGAAATCCTCCCAGTGGGCAGAACTTTGAGCAGTGCACCTGGTTGTTCATTTTGCTTGGAAGGAGAAATGGTGGGAGGTGCATTTGTACACTGATTCACAGGCTATTGCCAATGGTTTGGCTGGCTGGTCAGGGACTTAGAAGGAACATGATTGGAAAATTGGTGACAAAGAGGTCTGGGAAAGAACTGTGTGGATAGACCTTTCTGAGTGGGCAAAAGACAAAAAAAAAAAAAAAAAAAAAAAAAAAGAAAATATTTGTGTCCCGCATGAATGCTTACCAGCGGGTGACTTCAGCAGAGGAAGATTTTAATAATTAAGTGGGTAAGATGACCCATTCTGTTGATAGTGCTCAGCCTCTTTCTCCAGCCACTCCTGTAATTTCCCAATGGGTTCATGAACAAAGTGGCCATGGTGGTAGGGGTGGAGGTTATGCATGGGCTCAGCAACATGGACTTGTCCTCACCAAGGCCGTCTTGGTTACAGTCACTGCTGAGTGCTCAATCTGTCAGTAGCAGAGAATCACACTCAGCCCCTGATATGGTACCATTCCCCGAGATGATCAGCCTGCTACCTGGTGGCAGGTTGATTAAATTGGACCACTTCTGTTATGAAAGGGGCAGTGATTTGTTCTAAATGGAATAGACACATACTCCAGATTCCCTGCGTGCAATGCTTCCTCCAAAACTACCATCTCCTGACTTACCGAATGTCTTATCCGCCACCCTTGTATTCCACACAGGATTGCTTCTGATCAAGGAACCCACTTTATAGCAAATGATATGTGGCAATGGACACATGCTCATGGAATTCACTGGTCTTACTATGTTCCCCATCATCCTGAAGCAGCTGGATTAATAGAATGGTGGAATGGCCTTTTGAAGACTCAATTACAGTACCAACTAGGTGGCAATACCTTGCAGGGCTGGACAAAGTTCTTCAGGAGGCTGTGTATGCTCTAAATCAGCATCTACTCAATAGCGCTGTTTCTCCCATTGCCAGGATTCATGTCCAGGAAGGAGTGGAAATGAGAGTGGCACCACTGACTATTGCCCCTAGTAATCCACTAGAAAAATTTTTGCATCCTGTCCCTGCAACCTTAAGCTCTGTTGGTCTTAGTTTGGAACAGGTCTTAGTTCCAAAAGAAGGATGGTTTCCACGAGGAAACACAACAATGATTCAACTAAACTGGCCACTTTGGGATCTTTAGGACACTGAAACAACAGGCAATGAAGGAAATTACTGTACTGGTTGGGGTGATTGATCCTATCAAGGGGAAATAGAACAGCAACTACACAATGGAGGTAGAGAAGAGTGCCTGGAATACAGGAGATCCCCTAGGATCTTACTATTACCATGCCTTGTGATTAAAGTCAATGGAAAATTGCAACAACTTGAGGCAGTTTAGTATAGGGGAGGAGTTCTTAAACTTTTTTTTTCCATGGACCCCTTTGCCAGTCAGGTGAAATGAATACTACTGTAATTTATTAATTGTATACATTAATAAGTGAAGGAAATGCTAGATTTCAGTTAGAGGTCAAAGAAAATAAAGATAATAAATTGATTTTTTTCAGTTCAAGCTCACAGACCCCCTGAAAGAACCCCTGGTTCAGAACCCCTGGTATAGGGAAAGGGAAGACTTGGGTCACAGCTGAAGACCTGGAAGACAACATGGCTGACAGAAAACATGGCTGGCAGACCACATGGCTTTGAGACCCTGCCTGAAAACCTCCTGAGGGATCTCATGAGACCCTGGCCGTGAGAATCCCATTTGGAATCAGAATATCATTCGCGGGAGGCGGCTGTGGCTCAATCAGTGGGGCTCCCGTTTGCCATGTGGGAGGTTCTGGGTTCGGTTCCCGGGGCCTCCTGGTGAAGGCAAGCCCGCCCGCGTGGCGTGGTTAGCTGACCCAGCGAGCACAAGCAGCAAGGGGGGGATAAATGAATAAATAAATAAAAATCTTTAAAAAACAAAAACAACAACAACAACAACAACAACAACAACAAAAAAGAAGAATATCATTCGGGGTCAAAGGAAAGCCCTGGATAACTTCAAAAGATCTCATCATTGGTCCCCTGAAAACTGACAGATGGGGCAACCAATCAGAACAGCAAACATCTGGAGCCCCTTCCCCAACATTCTGAAGGGGGAGGAGGAAGGACTTTAAAAGGCCTGACCTGGAGCCCCATGTGCATGTCTCACTCTGCAGAACACCCATGGTCCATGCCTCGGACTGTGTACTTTTCTCGTTTTCTTGTTTCTTAATAAACTCTTTACTCCCTTGCCTACTGTATTAGTTAGCCTAAAGGGGTGCTGATGCAAACTACCAGAAATCTGTTGTTTTTTATAAAGGGTATTTATTTGGGGTAGAAGCTTACAGTTACCAGGCCCTAAAGAGTCCACCTCAATGTACAATAAGGGGTACTTCCCCACCAAATGTCTGTTGCCATGTACTGAAGCAAGATGGCAGGCAATATCTGTGAGGGTTCAGCCTTCCTCTTCCTCTTAAGGCTCCATGGGACCAGCTTCTTCTGATCTCAGCTGTAGACTGGAGGGCTCATTTCTTTCTGGGCTCAGCTGCTCTGTTCTCTTAACAAGGTCAGCTGTAGACTACCAGGGGAATGACTCATCTCTCTTCCCAGGGCTGCAGGATCAAAATTCATTCCTCTTCCGTGTCTGTGGAATTATCTCTATTCCTCTGTGTATTTCTTCTTCTGCATATATACTTCTGTGTTCTTGATTGAGTATCCATTTATATAGCCCACCAAGGGGGTGGGGACTCAACCCAGCACGCCCTAATGATGTGGTTGAATCAAAGCCCTAATCTTAACATAATCAAGTAAATATAAACCCTTTGCATTTAATACAATCAAAGGGTATCATGCCCAGAGGAACAGACCAGTATACAAACATAATCTATATCTCTTTTTGGAATTCATATATAATCTCAAACTGCCACACCTAGTTTATGGTATGACCTTAAATTGTTTTATGTGACATAAGCCAAGAACCTAGAAGCCCAGAATCTAGAGTCCTCCGCCAACAAACCCAATCCAAGCAAGACTAACAATGACCCAGAATCTTCAGGAATGAAAGTTTACAGTATACCAGAATAAATTAGGCACCTTGACCTCAGACATTCTAGGCCATCTTTTGCCCCATGTTTCAGCCAGCCACCCAAACAAACTATTAAAGCCCTTTTTAACCCCTTGAGTTACAGCACTGAATCTAGAATCTCTGCTTAGTGGGCCTATATCAATAAAATCAGCCTGATCCAACTTTTATTCCTTCCACCACTATACTATACCCTTAATCTCAATTCCTACACATACTAACCTGATTTCTCTCTATATAAATTGGAAAACTCATGCAGTTCTTTTAGAGTGTAGCATACTTCCTTATGGGTCACACTTTGTACTTCACCTTTGGGGGCTTGTTGTAATTTTAGTCTTGTTATAGTTCTGAAAGAGAAGAGGGGTGGTGCTGGTGGGTAAGGAGAAGAATTAGAAATCTCTTGCAATCTGCTGACCTCAGGGCATTCCTTTGCCATTTTATCTGGTGAGACAGGATTAATATTATCAGCTAGGGTTGGATGGCAGACTTTTCAGGGCAGGGTGGAGGTTGGGTGATGGTTATTCAGGGCAGTGAGGAGGCAGAGGCCCCTTGGGGCAGGCTGTAAATTGGTCAGTGCAGGCTTGAAGTTGGGTTGTACCCACCTCAGGGCCAGGAGGAAGTCCAGATTCCATGGGGGCAGGCTGGAAGCTGGGTGATGCAGGCTTGACATTGGGTGGTCTCTTCAGGGCAGAACATTACAGGTTTATCTGGCAAAGTCTTAGCAGAATTTAGGGTTTCAATGTCCCCACTGCCATCATCATCAATCCATATGTCTCCATCCCAATCCTCAGGATGATACTCCTTTCCAATTAATGCCCTCACTTTTTTTTTTTTTTTTTTAAGATTTTATTTATTTATTCATTTATCCCCCCCTTGCTGCTTGTGCTCGCTGGGTCAGCTAACCACGCCGTGCAGGCGGGCTTGCCTTCACCAGGAGGCCCCGGGAACCAAACCCGGGGCCTCCCATATGGTAAACGGGAGCCCTACTGATTGAGCCACAGCCGCTTCCCAATGCCCTCACTTTAACAGCAGACACTGTGCAAAATTGAGATTTTAGTTTCCATTGTAACTCTGCTACTCCTACAATGAGACTCTGAGTCTGTTTTTCAGAGATCTCAAGTCTGTGGCTGCACAAAACAAGATTTTCTTTTTAAGAGTACACAAAGAAATTTTCACATCATTCATGCAGTGCTTAAGTTGCAAATTTGAAGCCTTCAGCTCATCCCTTTCTTTTGTAACTGTGTTTGGTATACTTAGGAACAGTCAGCCAACGTCATTGTACCTTTTAACTCCACAAAACTCTGTTAGGGCATTAAAAACATTCTCACCCAGATCTTTGTCTCTTATAAGCATGGAAGTAGTCATAACCAGTGGTAATATTTTGCATGTCTCTATCGCCAACTCATGCCATGGACTGTCAGTGGCCTCTTGATTATTGGAAAGGGAGTCATTAAAGCCCTTGAATCTTATCAGAGTAGAGAGCCAACTCTACCAATATAGAAATCCCATTTTTAAGATTCTGATTCTCAAGAACCACTGCCAGTACCAAGCTATATTAGTCAGGGTTCTCTAGGAAAACAGAATTGACAGGAGATACCTGTAAATAGTAAGAGATTTTAAAAAATTGTCTCATGCAACCATGGGATGCACAAGTCCTAATTCTGTAGGGCAGGCTGCAAACTAGGGGCTCTGATGAAGGTCATTGATGAATTCCCAGCTGGCTGTCTTAAGTAGAGATGCTGAATGCTGAAATTGCTTCCCCTTTTAAGGCCTTCAACTGATTACATGAGATGTCACTCATCGCTGATGGCAATCTCCTCAGTTGATTGAAGATTTAACCAGCCCTCTATGCAAACTACTCCCTGATGATTAAGGTCCATGGAATGCCCTTGTATTGCTTGCTTGACCAAACAGCTGGCTGCCATTACTTGGCCAAATTGACACGTTAGCTTAACCATCACAGACATAATCTTCTAAAAAGATTAAAGAACAAAGAAAAAGTATTTTATATTTCCATATTCACCAATATCTGTGCTTTTCATTTCTTTGTGTAGACCTAAAAGTATTACTTTCTTCTGCCTGCAGAGTACTACCTTTAAAATTTTGAGTTCAGATCTGCTGGTGTTGAATTATCTCGGTTTTTGTTTGTCTGAAAAAGTATTTGCCTTTATTTTATTTTTTAACTTTTATTTTTTAAAAAAATTTGTTGTGGTAACATATATGTGTGTGTGTGTATAACAAAGTTATTTGCCTTTTTTTTTTTTTTTGAGGTACCGGGCTGGGGATTGAAATTGGTATCTCATATGTGGGAAGCCGGTGCTCAACCATTGAGCCACATCGGCTCCCCTGAGTTGTTTTTTTTCATTTGTTTTGCTTGTTGTTTGTTTTTTGTTTTTTAGGAGGCACCAGGAACTGAACCTGGGACCTTCCATGTGGGAAGCAGGTGCTCAACCACTTCCATATTTGCCTTTTTAAAAGAAGTTTTTTTCACACACCCTACAATACAGTCAAATTGTACAATCAGTGGCTCTCATTATAATCACAGAGTTGTGTTTTCATAACGCCTTTATTTTTGAAATATATTTTTATTGGATATAAAATTCTAGGTTGACAGTTTTTTTTTTGTTTTTTTTTACCCCTAGCACTTTAAAGATGTCATTCTACTGTCTTTTTATTGTTGTTGTTGTTGCTTGTTTGTTTTTAGGAGATACTGGGGATCAAACCCAGGACCTCATATATGGGAAGCAGGCACACAACCACTTGAGCTACATGTGCTCCCACATTCCATTGTCTTTTGGCTTATAGGGTTTCTGATTTGAAGTCAACAGTTTTGCTTAGTTTTGTTTTTCTGTTATGTAGTGAGTATTTTCACTTTGGCTGTTCTTAAGAAACAGCAATTTTATAATGTACTTCGGTATGACTTTCTCTGTGTTTATTTTTGAGTTTCTTGGAATTGTGCACTTATATATTTCATCATATTTGAAACATTTCAGCCATTATTTCTTCAAATATTTTTCTGTACCTCCTCCCCACTCCCCCTTACCTGGGACTATTATTACACATGTTAGACTGCTTGCTGTTGTCTCACAGGTCACTGAGGCTCTGTTCATGTTTTCAGTTCTTGTTTCTTTTCTGTGCTTCATTTCGGTAGTTTCTTTTTGTGGGCCTTCAAGATCACTGATCTATCTTGAAATGTCTGATTTCTTAATCTCATCCAATGAGTATTTATTCCTTTTATAAAGGACTCCAGTAAAAGGATTAAAACCTATTCTGAATGAGGTGGGCCACACCTTAACTGAAATAGCCTCATCAAACATCCTACTTACAATGGGTCCACACTGACAAGAATAGATTAACTTTAAGAACATGCTTTTCTGGGGTACAGATAGTTTAAAACCACCACAGCCACCTTAATATTTGTTATCTCTTTGTTTCTCTGTTATATATTCTTTTAAAATTTTCTTTTGTTGCTCTATTTTGGATTGATTGGTTATTTTTAAAATGCCACCCTGACCCCTCCATTAGCTGGGAAGTTAACTACTCATTTATTCTTTTCTAGTAATTATCCTAGATGTTACAATATATATCCTTAACTTATCAATGTATAATATTAATTGGTGCTTTTCTTCTTCTTTTCAAACAATACATGGACTTCATTGTCCTTTAAGTTCATTTACCCCTCTCTTCACTTATATGCCATTATTGTAATCTGTTCTAATTCAATAGGTATATTAAACCTAGTTAGAAACTTTTATTGCTGTATACAGCCAATATTCTTTTGGGTTTGAGCACATATTTATTGTTTTGTTGCTTTTCATTTTACCCTGCACCTCTGATTTTCCATCTGAGATGATTTTTCTTCTTCCTGAAGACTCCCTTTATTATTTTCTTTAGTGCAGGTCTGCTCATAGGAAATTGTCTCATTTTTTATTTATCTGAAAATTTCTTTACTTTTATTCTGGAAAGATATTGCCACTGGATATAGAATTCCAGGTTATTTTTTTCAACACTCTAAATATAGCAGTCTATTGTCTTTTTACTTTATTTCTGTTAAGAAGTCAGTTTTTTTTCTTTTTTTTACAATTGGTGCATCTTTGAAAAAGTCTGTTTTTTCCCCTCCAATCCTTTGTATTTGGTTTTCAATATTTTTACTGTGAATATTTTTTAAAAAATTTCCTGGTAGATTTCTTAGGGTGTCACAAATCTTTGGCTTGATGTCTTTCCTTGGTTGTGGAAAATATTTAGCCATAATTTCTTCAAATATTGCTTCTACCTTCTTCTCCCTTTCATCTCCTTCTGGGACTCTAATTAAATTAATGATAGATATTCTCACTTTATCCTTGATGTCATTTACCCTTTCTTTTAGTGTGCCAAAGGGCTGCCAATGCAAAATACAAGAAATGGTTTGGCTTTATAAAAGGGATTTATTTGGGGTAAATACTTACAGTTCCAAGGCCATGAAAAGTCCATATCAAGGTACCATAAGAGGTGCTTTCTCTTTAAAGTCAGCTGACACATGTTGAAGCAAGATGGCGGGCCATCTCTGCCTAGGTGTCTGCCTTCCCTTTCAGGTTGTACTGTCTCCTGGAGCTCAGCTGTGGGCAACCATGCATAGGGCTTATCTCTTACCGGGCTTCTTCTTTTAGACTCAGCTGCTCTGCTTTCTTCCTGAGTTCAGCTGCATGTTCTTAGACATATGGCTCATCTTTCCCTGGGCTTCAGCTCTTTGAGCCTCTCCTTTCTCTCACATAGTAGGATCAAATATGGAAGAGCTTACTTTTCCAGTGCATGCCCATTTATACCAGACCCAGCAAGAGGGCGGAGACTCAATCTGGGTTTCGCCTCACTGATGTAGTCCAATTAAAATGGTCTCATAACCCACAGGAATGGATTTAGTACAGAAATGATTATAATCTTTCTCTTTTTTGGATTCATAAAATAACTTTAAACTGCCACACCCTCTTTTGCAGTTTTTATTCTCTGTCTCTCCATATTTCATACTGGATATTATCTTCTGATCTCTTTTTCAGTTCATTGGCTAATATACTGTTAAATCTATACATTAAATTCTTAATTTCATTTGTATTTTTAGTTCTAGAATTTCCTTTTAGTTTTTTAAAAAAACACTGTTTTTAGTTATCTGCTGAAAAATCTCAAAATCTTTTATTTTCTTGATCATTGGCAACATGATCTAAGTCCATTATCTGAAGCCTGCAAGTTCTGTTTTTAATATCTTTTTTTGTTGTTTTTCATTCATATTGTCTTACATATACATAATTATTTTTGTTGTGTGCTGGGTGTTGTATTTGCAAAGTGGTTTGTTGAACTAATTTGAAGCCTGGCATCTTCCATTTACTTCTGGTACCAGTACTGGCTGAGGTACCAGTATTCAGGGATCATCTCAAGGATATTGGAAGCTATGTTATTCCTGGTTTATACTTCCTTTTGGGTTACAGTTCCTCAGGTCCCAATCTACAGGGAAAGGGGATTCACCAATACCTCTCCACTTGGACCCTAATATCTAGTCCCTTTCCCCATAGGCCTAGGAGGACTTCTAACATACTTGTCAATCTTTTAGCCTCTGCTCTTGGTATCAAGAAAAGCCTCCTCAGAATAGCACTCCAAACAGCTGGCTTTCCTTCCCAGTCTCTATTTTCCTCCATTTCCTGGCCTGATAATTTCTTTACCATCTTGTTAGCTCTGTTACCTTCAAACAGATAATGTTTATATTTTGTCCAGATTTTTTATTTGTCCTCAGTGTGAACTGGTTCAAATTACTTAGCCTTCCATTAATGGAAACAGATGCTCTCCTATGAACTTTTGAAGATTCTATCATAGCCACAAATGGCCTTTACATGCTTTTTAAGAAGCTTAAGCTTTTGGCTAATAAACATAATGAAGGTAGTTAGTCCCCCCCCACCCCTTTTTTGCATGTTTTGCTCAGCTGAAATATCTCACATTTTCTTCCTTTATTTGACATCTTCTCTCAAGTTATATCAAAGCTGAATGCAAAAGGAAAAAAACTTAAGTGTTAAGAATATGTCTATATAGGCAGCACAAAAGTTCCTCATAACCAGAGTACTTTGTTGGGCCACCTTAAGAATTTTTTGCCGAAAGATACCATTATCTTTCATAATTTGGCTAAAATGTTTCAGTCACACATATTTTTTATGTCACTTGGTTATTTATCTATATATTTTTTCTTATTTTTATAAACAATTCTCATTAGACTTACATATCTACATGTTGAGTAATCAATAAAAATCTGCCTTCAATTAATTTTTTTCTGAACTGTTTCATGGAACTCACTTCTTTTTCCTGGAGCCATGTTTATTCTTGAGTTATCTCAAGAAGAAGGGGAAAACATTGGCTTCCTGGTAGAACATCAAAGAGCTTGACATAAGGTAGATAAGACAATGGGCAATATCTCAAAAAAAAAAATCATTGTTTCTACAGAGAAATGTTTTGTTTTCTAAACAAGCAAGTAAAACGCTATTAAATTATCATAGATTGAGGGGATTAAAATAAGAAATAAAGAAACATGTTAAATAGTAAGGTTCATTGGTGATCTGAATTGAGGTTGCTTTTATATATATTCTTCGTATATATTCTTCAAGAAGAAGCGCAAAGTGAAATTGTGAAATTTACAGATGGTGCCAAGTTCTGAAAAAAATTCTCAGCTAATGTAAAAGTACAGCAAAATACAACAATATTTTATGAATGGGCAGAAAAGTGGTTGATGCCCAAGCATTATGGTGAAAAGCAACATAAACTGTGTTTGTGATCATGGGCTCCAACTTGTCATTTATGACCTTGAAAGGGACTTTGGAGTCCTCACGGACATTGGAAGAAAGGTACTGTAAACACAACAGAAAATCCTTCCATGCTGTTTTTGTACCAAAACAATGGGTATAATTCTGATTGCCCACCTCAAGAAAGCTGTGATAGTGCTGGAAATGGTTCACAAAAGCCCAGGGCTTCTGAATGTGGTCAGAATAAAAAGGTTTGGGATCTTTAGGATATAAAAAGAGGCTTCAAATGAAGACTTTGGAATTATGGTGAGAAAGAAGTCCTATGAGAAAAAGTGAACACAAGTTGGTGCACCAGCCTGGAGTCCAAGAACTGGGGCCACCCCTTGAAGATAAAAGGAGGCCATTTTAGATTCAAATTATTGCTACACATCAGGGAAGTAAACCCGACCTTTGTGATTCTGAGGTAATACAGGTGGTCCATGTTACCACCATCACTTGCTGGGGATACTGAAGCTGTCTACTAATTTGTTTACCCACATCTATTCTAGCACTCTGATACAGTCTCTTCATTCTTCATTGATCTTCTCAAAATGTGTTGTCCATGGCTTTTAGGATAAGGCCATGCATACTTTAATCTGTATGGTCTTGTAGGGTCTGACTTCTACCTCTTCACCTTCATTTTGCCCATGTAGTCTCTCTTCTTATCTTGCTCTACCTTGCTATATGGTCTTTGCACATGCTGTTTCATCTGCCCATATTTTTCCCCTGCCAAGTTAACTCTTACTTACCCTTCAGGTTTCAGTGTAAGCCTCACATCTTTGACCTCCCGTACTCAGTACTGTTGTCCTCTGCAGAGTCTATGTTCCATGAGGACAAGGTCTTTATCTATTTTTGCTAACCACTATATTCCTAGCACTTAGCATACCACCTGACAGAGAGTAGGCACTTAATAAATATTTGTTGAATGAATGAAAAATACAAATAAGTGTAAGAGGTTGCAAACAGGTGGGCAGAATTTGGCCTGCAGACATGTTTTGTTTATCCCCACACAATGTTTAAACTCCCTTGATTTTGGATGCCATTGTATTGGCATGTGCTTTGCCCTTTCCCCAGACTCTAATGTACCTAGGCTTCACTCATGTCATCAGCATGCTTATGTCCCCTGATTGTGCTAAATGAGGGGCTAGTTGATGTACAATGGATAGATTTTAACTTTGTCAACATGGAGGACAGTCATCTCCCTTTCCCAAAGCTGTTCCTTTACATAGACATCAGGGCAGAAGTCATTTTTGTTTGATGTTTCTGGTTAAAAATCACAGAGATCATGGGGTCTGACAAACAGTAGGTTGCCGTGGCTTTGCAAAGTCTAACTTCTGACATGGAAAGGAATGAGCTATTGCATGGGAGGGTATCTTAAAAGGCTCTTATGACATTGTATTGGAACTGATCTGAGACACTAATGAAAGAGTAATCCTCCTTAAATCACCCCAAAGCTAGTAATCCCTAGAGTTGCATGCTGATGATTAAAAAAGAAAGGTAGGAACAGCTGTCTTTTAGTTCAGTTTAATTATGACCAAGTACCTGGGTGAGTGTTAATTTCCTGGTGACACTGGAGGTGGGTGGAGAAAGGTGTTAGGTTTCTGCAGACTGTAGGTACTGAATGTGCAGACAAGGATTCTGCCTGGTGTGTGCCTAGGGATCCGGGCACAGCTCAGGGGAACTCAAGCTTGTGAGCTCAGGTTGCGTGACTTTCAATTTTTGCCCTTTAAGTCCGAGACATGGACCTCCATGTGCCAGAGGACACAGTAGTGCTATCAGGTGTCAGGTAGACCGTGCACCTTAATTAAGAGCTCAATCCTGCCCCTGCCCCCAACCAGCAGCACACCAGCTGTTGGGCCTGTGAGACAGAACTTAAGTTGTCAGGCAGAAGAGGAACATTTAACCCTTCTAATCCTTTCAGGAGCATTCAAGACCAGAGATCACAGAACTGGGCATTGACTTTCCCCAGTTCCCAGTTCTGAATATTCAAGTTAATGTCCAAGAGTGTGTTCACAAACACACCCTGTGATCTGCAGACTCTTCATGGAAGTGGATGCCCCTGCTCATGGTGAATGTGGAATGGCACTCCTCCCAACTCTTCTCTTGGGTTCTCTCTCCTGAAGAATGGTCCTGTCATCTGCCCCATCATCCAGCAGACACCCGAGCATCATCCTAGATACCTTCTCCCTGAATAGCCATATCCAGTGGCATCCAAGTCCCATGGATTCTCCCTCCTAAATGGCTTTCACATATGTGCCATCCTTTCCTTCCCCATTGCTTCCCTATTGTATGCTTTTTTTTCATATATATTTTAAAAGATGCTTAGATTATATAAATGTTACACAAAAATTACAGGGATTCCCATGATCTCCACCTCCCATAACATCTCACAAAAATATGGAACGCTTCACGAATTTGCGTGTCATCCTTGTGCAGGGGCCATGCTAATCTTCTCTGTATCATTCCAATTTTAGTATATGTGTATGCTTTTTAACATGGTAAACAAAACCCTTTGTCATTTCATCTCTAGCTTAATATTCTATGGGTTGAACTCATTGCTGTTATTTGTATACTCAATGCTTTTATGCCTTCTGGCCTTTTCATAGAATATTCTCTTTTTCTGGAATGCAGTTCCTACCTTACCTGAGGCAAACTTCTTCAAAATTCAGCTTATTTAAGCTCACCTGCTCTGTGAAGGTGTCCCTGGATTCTGCAGGGAATGCCATGCTCTCCCTTTTCTGTGTTTCTTTAGGCAACTTTCCTTCCAAACTTCCACTGCAGGTAACTGTCAAGTCTCCTCCCCACCTGATGTCAGGTGCCGTGAGAGCTGGATCATGTTGGCTGAATGAATCAGTGAATGATGCCAGAGATGCCAGAGAGATGACACCTGCCCTTGCTGTCATGGGTTCCATTTTTAGAATCAGAAGACATTTGAGAGACTTCAGTTAAATATTCTTAAAGATTTCTTTTCAGCCCTTTTTAGGACGTGAAGAAAAAGAAATGAAGAGAAGCTAATTGCTTGCAGATACCGGCTTATTCCTGGCAGAATCTAGAACCTTTTCATTCTTTTATTCCTTTCCATGGACCTCAACATTTCAGATTCCTCTTGACAAAGTGTCCTACCATGTGGGCACATACAGGCCCCAAACTAAGGAGAAGAGTCCCATGTCTTGTGATTGGAGTTCCTCCTAGGCTCGCCCCTAGGAGTCCATGACCCTGCCAGTCAATAGCTGGAGCTCTTGGTAAAAGCAACCGAGAAAGGTACTAGATATTTGCCCGAGTCCTTACACTTTAATCAGAATGAAATTCAGCTGTTTAGTGTGAAAATCAGACATGCCTTGACAGGGAGAAAAGCATTGCTAGCCCACTTGTGCCTGGCTAATTTACTCCTGTTGCTCATTCTTGGCGCTTTCCCATGTGAAGACTTTCCCTTTTCCTGGAAAGCTTCAGATAGGTCCTCTTTTAAGTGAGCCTAAAGTGAAAATCCAGATGTATACCCAAAATTCTTAGGGGGCAAATTGCTTTATGGAAGGGGTCTTTGCTTTCCTACAGAATTCACAATAGAGTCGCTTATACAGCACAATTCCTTGTTACACTTATAATATGTGAAGAGGATATGACAATTAATATTATTCCCAGGCACATCTGATGTGTAGTTGTGTATCTGTTTCTTAGGAATGTGGGACAGTGCCCATATACCGCTCACGTCTATTGGGAAATGGTGAAAAGCTGGTGCTACAATTGAACTGATGGATTGTGGACAGGGCATGATATGTGACCGAGCAGAGTGGAGTTGTTGCTTATCTCTGGCAGAGTGGCCAGAATTTTAAGGTGCTCAGGGATTGTCATGATATTTCAGGACAATCTTCATGAAGTTCTCCCATCTTCACCCTAATGGGGCATGGCTTCTTCACAGACTCAGAATATTCAATATCTTATTTAAAAAGTTGCATCGATTTTTTTTGTCAGTTTGAGGGTTTGTGCGTGTGTCTTTGTTTTATTGGACTTGACACTGTTGAAAATGCAGCATTCCCAGAATTTGGGAAGAAGCATGTAACATTTGATTAAAACATAATCATGTTTCTTATTCATTATTTTAGTTTCTGTTTTTAGATTTCTGAATGCAAATTTATCTTTCAATATTTTCCATTAAAATTCCTTTGGGCTATCTCAAAGAATCCTTGGGATCTGGTTAATAACAGCTCTTAAAAATGTTTAAAAAAATCCTTTTGAAATGTTATTTTCTCTTAAAAATGTCACTGTAATTATTGTGATGTCTTTAAAAGCAGATAATTGAATAAACACAATTAAGTTTTAAAAATAAATACCAGTTTTTCCTTACTGCATCTTTGCTATATTAATCAATTGATCAAGCAATACTTTAGAGGACCTGCACTGTGCCAGACACTAGGTTTTGTTGCTAACGGTAACATGGCTTGTGATACTGGATGCTGTATTAGTCACCCAAAGAGGTGCTGATGCAAAGTACCAGAAATCTGTTGGCTTTTAATGAAGGGTATTTATCTGGGGTAAAAGCTTACAGTTACAAGGCCCTAAAGAGCCCAGCTCAAGGTTGCTTTTTTACCAAAGTCTGTTGCCACGTGTTGAAGCAAGATGGCAGGCAATCTCTGCCTGGTCTCTCTCAGGCCTTCTCAGCTGCTTAGCTGCTCTGTTCTCTTCGGCTGCAAACTATCAGGCAAATGACTCATCTTTCTTACTGGGGCTTTAGCTATTTGAGCCTTCTCCTTTCTGTCACTTTTTTTTTTTACCGGGAGGTCCCGGGTATCGAACCCGGGTCCCTCCATATGGGAGATGGACGCCCAACCATTTGAGCCACATCCGTCCCCCACCTTTCTGTCACTTGAACAAGTTCTCTCTTCTTCCTTGTGTCTTCTTGAGTGAGTGTCTGTTTATATCAGCCCACGAAGGGGGCGGGGACTCAACCTGAGTCACGCCCTACTGACATAGTTGAATCAAAGCCCTAATCTTAACAGGTAATTTAATCAAGTCATGTCAGCTGTATGTAATGCCTTCAAAGTGTTTCACATCCAGAGGATTAGATTAGTTTACAAACATAATCTCTCTTTTTGGGACTCATAAATAATCTCAAACTGCCACACATGCATAACAAGTTAGTGATTTAAACCTAAGTTGAAGATATGTGGCCCATCTTCAAATATTGACGATGTGATTTTGAATCATGTGCTGTCCAACTTTTAATTCTTAATTAAAGGACTGAACTATCTGAAATTGCTGTCCAATTGTATTGTATTGTAAATAGAAAAGTTGAAAAGTTGAATATCAGTAATTTCATGTGGTTCAATCAAAGAAATCTAAGATATTGCAGAACTCAGAGGCAGATAATGACTGCAGAGTAGAATCATTTTCTAGACAAGTCGAACCCAGAATGAGAGAGTATAGATGACTTTCATTACTAGAAGCCTCTCTCTTCAGGTTTATTGCATGTGCTATTCTCCCTGAGCCATTCTTTCCTGGACCCACTGGCTGAAGACACCCATATGCTAACCTGGTTGGCAGGAACACATTGGTTTGGATAAAACTGATAAGAAAAACAGAATTATTTCCTTCATTTCTCCCTTAATGGTGCTTCCAAAACACTTCACACATCTCTGTATTGGGATTCCCTGGATGCCACATGACTTTTTCTCCCTCCTAGATTATAAGACTCTTTGAGAACAGGGGTACTCATCTTATTGGTATTTATGGACTGTTTTGGAGGACATCGTTCACTCTCTCACACATTCTTTTCCTTATAAAGATTCATGGGAGAAATTTCTCTTGGTTTAAGCATTAGGAGAAGCAAAGCATCCCCTGAGCAAACGACTAGCTTTTATTTATTTTATCAACACAGTGAAATGTATGATGTTATATTCCCCCTTTTTGCATTGGCTGCTAAAAAGCTCAGAGCCACAATATTGACACAGTTCTAAGCTTACTTGAAATCTCCATTTAGATGTTTCATGGTGTTTGTATTAGTTTCCTATTGCTGCTATAACAAATTACTGCTAATTTAGTGGCTTAAGAGAACACAAGTTTATTATCTTACAGTTCTGTAGGTCAGAGGTCAGTACGTGTGATGGTTTGAAGCTGTATATACTCCAGAAAAATATGCTCTTAAAGTGAATCCATTCCTGTAGGTGTGGATCCATTGTATGTAGGATCTTTTGGTGAGTAGGATCTTAAGTTAAGATGTGACCCAGCCCATTCAGGGTAGGTATTAGTCCTCTCACTTGAGTCTTTTATAAGAGAATTAAATTCAGACAAAGAGAGAGAAAGCCACAGAAACAAGAAGGGGGAAGCAATGAAATCCAGATGAGAAAGAAGAGACCAGCAAATGCCGCCACGTGCCTTGCCATGTGAAGAGAGGTCAAGGATTGCTGGCAGCCAGTTGGGAAGAAAGCATTGCCTTGATGATGCCTTGATTTGGACATTTCTCTCAGCCTCAAAATGGTAAGCTTTTAAGCTAATAAATTACCACTGTTGAAAGCCAACTCATCTCATGGTATATGCTTTGAGTAGCTTTAGCAAACTAGAACTCTATGCTAAAAGCAAAGTATCAGCAAGGTTGCGTTCCTTCTGGAGGTTCTAGGGAGAATCCATCACCTTTCTGTTTCTAGCATCTAGAGGCCACCTGTGTTCCTTGGCTCATGGTCCTTACCTCCATCTTCAAAACCAGCATTGTCATAGATTCTCTCCTCTCTGTTCTCTGCCTCCATCCTTATACCTTCTCTCTCTGACTCTGATCCTCCCTCTTATAAAGACCCTCATGATGACACTGAGCCCACCTGGATGACCTGGGATCACCTCACCATCTCCCTTTTACAACCTAAGGTAACATACTCACAAATTTTTCCATAAATTTTTCTCCACTCCCCCACCCTTTTCCATATTCTTTATAGTACTTGCCACTGTTGATAATTACTGAGATGTTGTTTACTTCACATCATTATCTTCTCTATCAGATGGCTCCTTCTATGAGAGCAGGGGTCTTTTGTTCATCACTGCACGTGCTGCCTCACAAGCATTTGGCACTCAGGATGCTCTGACTAAATGTGTTGGAGTGCCTTTTATGTTTTCCCCTTACCCTGACTTCATCTAGCCTTTTTGCTTTTATTTTCCCTTTGTCCTGATTTTCTACTTTTTGTTGTAATGAGGGAAAATCTCACCACCTCCAGGACCTGCTCAGGTTAGAGGAGGTGGAGCTACATTTGCCCCTGCTCTTCCCAACCCCATGAGTACTGAAAAGAAAAGTTTTCTACTAGTTGCATTTTCCCAGGTAATGTGAGGATTCATGCTGGAATGCCAGACTATGCCTTGGGCTGTCTACAAGAAAGCCAGAATGCTTTTCTGGACTGGGAATTGAAATTACACTGCATAATAATGTAAAAAAGCTTGTCTTCACTTCACTCTTCACTCATCTGGAGAGACTGATATGATGCTAACTGAGGATATTTCCCCCCTCTGGAGAGAAGAAAATTTGTGGGCTTTGGGTTCTAGGGAGAAAGAAAAAGTTTCAGCCTCAAAGGAGGTGAGCAGAGCGCTTGACATAAGTAGGTGTGAATGTGTGAGGAATCCTTGGGAGAGAGATGACCATTAGGGGATACCCTGGGAGAAAGAGGTCCTTAGCTCATTTCTTCTTTCTTGACCTCTGACCCTTGAGCAATGGCACACGGAACCTCTTCCTCCATCCTCCAACAGAGTCGTCATGTTCCTTGGCACAGTGCTCTTGACTTCCCACATATGCACCCTTCTCTCCAGGGCCTCATCAACTATCTAAATAGCTGAGGGATTTAGGTTCTCAACTGTACAGGGAAAGCCTGGGTTAGCATCAAGTTCGTGGCTTCTTCCCACGACCTCCTTTCCTATAGGTGCCACATGCCATGATTTTTACACAAACATGATTTGCCCGGTTGTTGCAGTCTGAGCCTGGAACAATTTTAATTAACGGGAAAATGGTCCTCAATACACCGATTAGACCTCTTCAGGTACAACAAGATAAAAGCCTGATAATTTGGATGGAGTACTCTTCTTAAACGTCTACTCTATGTGCGGCAGCCAATGGGAAAGCCAGGCGCCCTCCCATCTGATCCAATGAGTAATTAAGAGAGGGCTTTTTCTTCCCTATCTCTCCCCTCCCCTCCAAACTAAAGCTTAACAGGTTGGTGGTATAATTTGGAGACTTTAAGGGGTGTCATACTAGGAGCTTGCGCAAGACCTGGGGGCATCTTCTCTCCAGCTCCCCAGGCGCTGTCCAGCTGGGTTTGAAGAGCAAGTGAGGCGAGGAAGGAGGGAAAGCTGGCAAGGCAGTTCCCACTTCTCAGCGAAGTTTGTGAGGGACTACCAGCCATGAGTGAGCTGGGCTCTCAGAAGACCAGTGATGGCACTGTTTCTCACCTGCTCAACGTGGTGGAAAGTGAGCTCCAGGCAGGGAGGGAAAAGGGAGACCCTACGGAGAAGCAACTTCAGATCCTCCTGGAGGACGCGCCTCTCTGGCAGCGGTTCAAGGAAGTCACTAACGAAATGATCGTGACCAAGAATGGCAGGTGAGTTTATCCGTGGCCCTGCTTGGGCTGCAGAGCTTGGTGAGGGAGGTGAAACTCCTTGAATATGGAAGAGGTTGCTGCCCTTCGCTCAGACACAGTGTGGTCTGATTAAACACTCTCACGAGAAGGACGGTCTCACAAGGCTTTCCCCTAGCCAACTTAATTAATTTTTCTGAGCTCATCAGAGAGGTGGGGGAGGAAGCCATCTGTGTGACATGCATTTTAAATGGGAGAAATTCTGAGAAAATGACTATAAGGAGGGGCATGCCCCATGGGCTCGGAAAGCATGCTCAAATGTCAGAAAATGATATCGAATTTTGACTGGAGCAGGTAAGGTGAAAGCCAACTTTATTTGGATGCTGGATGGTTTTTCTCTTAAGTATCACAAACGTCGGAAATTTCTGACAAACTGAAGATCGGGAGCACAAAGTGCAAATGGAATCTCATTGATGATCACGCATCTGCTTCCTGGCATGTGTTTGTGGTGAGTGTTCATTTGAGATCATGCGTGTCCATAGTGAGGTGAGAGTCATCAGAGCAATAGTGAATGAAACCATAATATGCTGCCTTAGAGAGACACTTTCCTTTTTCTCATTGAAAGAACTTCTCACTGCTCCCAGCCTCGCCAAACTGGCTCCCAAGATTCAGTTGATGCTCACTTATCTACTGGTACACTCAGTCACAAAAGTACAAAATGTTGAAAGGCATTTTTACTAGGGTAAGCTTCGACAGGACTGTACTTGTGATGCTTGGGAGAAATTCTGCTCTTTAATACAGAAAAGTCGAGGCCACTTGAACTTCCATCAGGCTTTTGTGCTTGTGCAAAACGTGTCCATTCCTGATGTCTGGCTTTTCCATTTTTGCACTAGATGCCAAGTGTAGAAAAATAATCATTCTTTGCCCAGCTGGGAAATTTATGAACCTGAGTGCTGCCGCATGATAGTAAAGTGCTTTGTAAGTGAAAGGCACAGCAGGAATAAGGGTGTTTAATAAATTATTACTAGTAGCAAGAATAGCAACCTTGTGCAGAATTTATATTTTCTCTGTCATTGGGTCCTGTACTTATTTCATATAGAGGATTTGTTATTTTTAATATTTGTAATTTTAATTTATCTGTTCCTACTCTTGCTCTGTATTTGCACTTGATTTTTAGCCTCTTTGCAGAAAGCAATATAAAATGTGCTTTTAATTTCAAAGAATTGCCCCAAATTCTTAACTGGATTTAGTCTCTTTCCCTTTAAGGATGAGTGATTATGCAATTGTAAAAATTTTATGATGTCTGCTAATCGGTAGAACTTTCTGATCATTATTCTTTCATAGTAGTTACAATAATACATAAACTCACACCATCTATTTGGCTGTCAAAGTGACCATATATTAAAGTACAAGTAATTACAAACACCATATAAAAATGTAGCTCATCTATTTCAGCAAGAAATGAATAATACAAGTTTCTGAAACCATTGTAAAATCTAATTTAATAATATAGTAGATTGGAATGTACTTTTACTATTTAAAAAGGACTTTCTCTTGCATTTTTCACCTATATAATTTTTTTCACATATTTAAAATTTAAAACCTTCACATTCTAAAATCATTTATTACAAAATATGTGAAAAATATTCTTGGTAGAAAAAGTCTAATTGTGGTCAACTTGGTCATTCTTTTTTTAGCTGAGGAGAAACCTCTGCCATTTCCCCTCTTCTAATGAACTGAATCTTTTTCTTAAATTCTTTTAACATCCCTGACTCCTTTAGAGTCAAGATTTTGCCAGGATATAGGAGGTTCCCTTTACGTTTTAGATGAAGAAGAGAAGACATATCAGTAAAAAAAGTCGTGTGTTTGATAATGAATGTGCTTGGTCTGGAATTGCTCTCAATCTTTTAGTTTCTCAGAACACGGTGTTAGCTGCACTTTACCATTCTTGAGGGAGACACATCTTTCTCATTTTGTCTTCTTCTTTATTCTCTCCTTTTTTCTCTCTTTTCCCAATCATCTATTCCTGTATGTCTCCTATTCTCTGTCTGTGGCCTTGCTGTGTCTCCTCCAAACACCTCGTCCCCGCCCTCCTCTCCAACTCCTGAGCCTGGCCGAGGTAGATTTGGCCCTTCTCTTACTCCAGGGCCTTCTTCACCCACATTACCTGCCTGGCCCTGTAAGTGGCTGACTTTCTGACTTTTTAAATAGCTTCAGTTGGAGTGATCAGGTAGCTGGGTCCTTGAAGTCTCATTATTCTGCATAGAAGCAAGCTCTGTAATAGTATAGGATGGGCTGATGAAAGAATCAAAAGACTCATTTTCAAATAGAGACCTACCTTGTATATAAATAGGAGGCTTGCCTCTGGCATTGATCAAAAGTTGGGAAGAGAAGCTTTTCTCTGAAAAACACAGAAAATGGGATCTTGATGGCTTCCCTCCTCCCTCCTCCCTCCCTCCCTCTTCATATTCGATAGTCTTTTAGACAGACCACCACCACCACCGTTACCTTCCTAGGGCTCATTTGAGCTATCTCTGGCACATCCAGCTGATGAATATTTCCTTTTATCTCCATCCTTTAAGCTAGGAACTTGTAATTTAAGTTGCAGAAAAATTGTATTTCAGCCTTCAGAGGCAAACAAAATAAATCTCTTTTACCCCTTGTTTTCTTTACCTGCAACCTCTTCTTCTTAGGGGAAATGGTGTATTTCATGAGTATGTCCATGCTGTTAAATAATTTTGACTTGATTTGGATTAATTTTGCCTTGAGCAGTTTCTGAGAAATTGGAAACATTATCTGAGGTAACTAATTCTTCTGTTTGCTATCATAAAATATGTTGGGAATCTCTAACTTTGACTATCCGATGTGTGGGTGCACTGCCTATGAACTGATGTTTATAGTTTCCAGCGAGGGCAGTGCAAGAAGGGAGAAAACTAAGGTTGCACATCAAAATTTCCACTTTATGAAAAAGTTCACCGATTTTTGCTTTTAAATTTTATTTATTTAACATAACATTTTCCATTTTAGCCATTTTTGAATGTACCACCCAGTGACATCAATTACATTCACAATATTGTGCTAACATCCCCACAATCCATTACCAACATGCTTTCATCACTCCAAACAGAAACACTGTACCCCTAAGCAAAAATTCTCCATTGCTCCTGGCTCCTGGTAATCACTAATCTACCTTCTGTCTGTTTGAATTTGGCTATTCTAGATATTTCAGATAAGTAGAATTGTACAATATTAGTCTTTTTGTGTTTTATTTCACTCAGCATAGTGTTTTCAGGGTTCATCCATGTCGTGACATGTATCAGAACTTCATTCCTTTTCATTGCCTAATCATATTCCCTTGTAAGAATATACCACATTTTGTTTATCAGTTCATCCATTGATGGCCATTTGGGTTATTTCCACCTTTTGGCTATTGGGAATAATACTGTTACAAGCATTTGTGTACGAGTTTTTGGGTGGATTTTATGTTCTCATTTCTCTTAGGTATATACCTAAGAGTGAATTTGCTGGGTCATATGGTAACTTCATCTTTAACTGGTTGAGGAACTTCCATATTGTTTTCCAAAGTGGTTGCACCATTTTGCATTTTCACCAGCAATTATGAAGGCTCAGATTTCTCTATATCCTTGCCAACACTGGTTATTTTCTGTCTTTTTATTATAACCATCCTAGTGGGTTTGAAATGGTATCTTACTGAGGTTTTGATTTTTATTTTCCTTATGTCTAATGATGTTGAGTTTCTTTTCATGTGATTTTTTTTTTTTTTCCATTTATATATCTTCTCTGGAGAAATGTCTATTCAAGTCTTCTGCCCATTTCCTAATTGGGTTGTTTGGATATGTTGTTGAGTTGTAGGATTTCTTTATAGATTTTGGATATAAGCCCTTATCAGATATGTGGTTCCCAAATATTTTCTTCCATTTTGTGGGTTGTCTTTTTACTTTCATGATAAAATCCTTTGATGCACAAAAGTTTTAATTCTGATGAGGTTCCATTTATCTATTTTTATTTTGGTTCTTGTGCTTTGGGTGTAAAGTCTAAGAAACTAGTGCCTACCACAAGGTCTTGAAGATGCTTTCCCTATGTTTTCTTCTAGGAGTTTCATAGTTCTGATTCATATATTTAGGTTTTTGATCCATTTTGAGAGAGGAGGGCACTCCAACTTATCAGCAATGGGGACAAGCATTTGAATTTTCCCTTCGCTTTGCCTTAGCCTTACTGGCTGTCTTTTTTTGGTTCCTAACTTTCTTAAGTCTCAAAAAGAAAAGAGAGAAAAAGAAAATGTAATAAAAAAAAAGAAAGCAATAGCCAGAGTAAAAAGAGCATGGGCTTGTTCTTACTGAGCACCAGTTTCTACATCTGTGAAATGGGCATAAAATCATTTATCACCTCCTTGGGGTGAAGTAAGACTTAAACAAAACATAATGTATGTTGAGTCCAAGGTATAGAGTTAAACTCAGCACATAACAGCTATTATTTTTAGAAGAAGTATCTCACATCAAATCATCTCTTAAATCATAAGTCAGTACTCTATGAAGCTTCTTAACATTTCAAACCATGACTATATCAGGCATAATGTCACACAATTTAGTGTATGGGGAAAATATGTTTATGGGTTTTCTTTTCTTTTTTTACTTTTACAAATGTTACCTATTCTTATTGAGAAAACTTTTGGTACTTTTTAACTTTAATGTCTGAAATGACACTTGTACACATTCCACTCCTGTGTGTATGTTTGTGGATATATGTGTTTTGTGTGTTTTAAATAAACTTTAGTATTGTAGAAAAAGCACTGGGCCAAAAGTCAGGAGATCATCTCTTTGTTTACCTCATAGAAATAATCCAGGGGAGTGGTGTAGCTCAGTGGTTGAGCGCTTGCTTTCCATGTATGAGGTCCCAGGTTCAATCCCTGGTACCTCCTAAAAAATAAAAATAAGCCAGGCTCTTGGCTGTCAAAGTGACCCTATATAATCCCTAAGATAATTTCTGTTGCCCACTCCTGTGAATCTTTGCACATAGCCTTCCCACTTTCATGGGCTTTCTGTTTTCTATATTCAACATACACTATTAAAATAATAGAAAACATTAAAATATATTGTAAAAGGAAATAGTTTAGTTTGTTATCAAGATAAAAATAATGGAGGAAAATCCTTCTATTAAAGAATAATCCTATTCAGGGAGGGGAGTGATAAGGTGGGTAATACAATACTCAACCAAGACCCGGGTTTGGGCTACATCATCACCTGCTGCTTTTCTTCCATAGAAAGTTTATTTAATTCATTATGCTTGTCTTAGGCCCCTGTTTATATGAATTTTATCTCCTTGACAAAACAAGACAGAGGGAAAGGGGAGAAGTAATGAAGAAGTCAAGGGAAAGAGGGAGCAGCCAGGGTTAGCCATTTGCCACAGGGAATCCCCAAAGCCTAGGGTCTCTGTGCAGATGACTGCCATTCAGCTGGGGAGTGAAAATTGAGGTGGTATAAAAATTATTAATTTACCTAGATTTCTTTTTTATTATTGAGATGTAATTCACATACCATAAAATTCACCTTTTTAAAGTGTACAATTCAGTATCTTGATACAGCCACAATGTTGTGCAACCATCACCACTATCTAATTCCAGAACATTTTCATCACTCCAAAAAGAAATCCGTACCCATTAGCAGTCTTCTAGACTTCTTACTTCCAGGAAGAAAAGCAGAGGGAAGTGGTTCCTGCCAGTCAAACAAGAGGGAGGAACCCAGCATTGATGTCTTTTGTGCTTCTATCATCCAAAGCCACTCCCTCAAGGTAAGATTCGAGAGCAGAGGCAGGCCTGGGCCAGCTAAAGGGCTTGGATATAATGAAAATATAGCCAATACTTACATAGCACTTTTTAGGTGCTAGGCACTGGAGTAAGCACTTTACATGGATTAACTCATTGAATTCTTACAAAAATTTTATGAGGCTGGATGTTTCCAGTGGAGTCATTTATCTGTCAGTCCACCTGAGAGGATGAGAGTGATAGACTGTAGCCGCTGGGCAGTTTGATGTAATTATGAATTCTAAAAATAGATATTGGATCATGCTTGTAAACTGGTTGCTAATCTGGGCATGATTAAATTATGATTAGGGTGTTAACTGGGCCATGTCAGTAGGGAGTTGAGCCCCACCCCTTGGTGGATGGGGAATCACATATAAAAGGCAAGGCAAAGGACATAGGGAGCAGTTTTTGAGATGCAGTTTTGATGTTGGAGTCTTGAGCTGGAGCTCTGGGAAGTAAGAGAGCTTGGTTGTGAGGAAGAAGAGAAGGCCCTGGGATAGAGACACACCATTTGCCTGATAGTCTACAGCTGGCCTTGTGGGGAGAAGCAAAGCCTAGAGAGCCTCATAGTCTACAGCTGACCTTGTGGAGGAAACAGAGGAGCTAAGCCCGGAGGGAAACGCAGCCCCAGGAAGAGAGGAACCCAAGAAGCCTGAACCCTGGCAAATGTCGGCAGCTGTCTTGCTCCAACATGTGGTAATAGACTTTGGTGAGGGAAGAAACTTATGCTTTATGGCCTGGTAACTGTGGACTTCTACCCCAAATAAATACCCTTTATAAAGACCAACCCATTTCTGGTATTTTGCATCAGCACCCCTTTGGCTGACTAATACATAGACATTTTTGGTTCTCTTATCACTTGATAGGAAAGGAAGTCTGTGGGCACTGGGTGCCTTGAAGGAAGTTATTACAGATAATTATGTGACAGAGGTACAGGGGAAAGTGTCATTCAAGTGGGGACATTGCTAGGATTTGCTCATACTCTTGAGTAAGTCATTGACTTACTAATTTCTTAGATCTTCGCAAAGGAGTCACCTAAGGTCTGAGAGTATGATGCTGAGTTTGGATGGAGTTGGGAGCTGAGAGAAGTTTACGTTTGGAGGTAAGCAGGGCAGACCTTGTAAGGGTTGCTTCCTGAAGCCTTGGAAGCATGTGGAAGGGGAGAGGTCCTCAAGGGGAGTTGGATGAGTAGAGGTGCCAGTGACAGCATCTATCAACATCTATTTACAGAATGCCTGCCATGTCACTGAGACTGTGCTAGGCAAGCTACTTTCTCTCTTTTATATTATTGCCATCTCCTGGCCATGGGAACAAAACAAAAATCTGGTTTTGAAGTGACTCTGTATCTGAACAGACCAAATCAAATCAGATTCATTAATCTGCTTGTGATCCAGCATGGACAGTGCAGCGTGCTGTCATAAGCTCCTAGGGAAGAAGACTTTGTAAAGCGCCTGCAGGAGCTATGTCTAGACCTAGGGTCCGGGCAAGCCTGTCATCCCCTGGTAATCTTACTCTCCACCCTGAACTTCCTTTAGGCTTCTTTTTTTCTCATTAACTCATCCCACACATAGACTGTAAGGGGACAGAAGGAGTGAAATAATTTGTGTTCAGAGAGCAGATGTCAGAATGTGTTGTAAAATCATGAAAGCATTTGTTATACATACGCTGAGGAAACAGCAGAGTTCTGGCTCAGAGGATGGCGTTTGCTAAAGTTATTTAATGTTATTATTTTTAAAAACTTTTATTATTTGTTTCTGATGACTAACAATACATAAAAACATGAAAGTAAAAACGATTCATGAATATTCCACCTTGAAATAACCACTTTTAACTTATTGTTATATTTTTCTCAGGTCTTTTTCTATATATTAGAATGAGCACATGGAATTGCCAATATTCAACCGTTTTGTCCTATGAAAAAGGCGTTTCCTTTGATTTGACCTGTTATGTGTGTGCACAATACTCCTCTCCTCCCCTCTCCTCTCCTTTCCCTCCCTCCCTCCCTCTCTTTCCTCCCTCCCTTCCTTCCTTTCTTCCTTCTCCCTCTTTATCTTCCTTTTTCATTCCTTTCTTCCTTCTAAAATTGGGATCATATTGCATGACCAGTATTGTAACCATTTTTAAACTTCATTTAATTATATTCCCTGAGCATTTTCTTATATCAATAAATGAGCTTCAAAAACTTGATTTTTGTGTAAATAGTACTCCATCATAAGATGGAGGAAACTTTATTTTGCAAATTGACTTTTTAAAAAAATAATAATGATGTCATAGGTTTACAGAAAAATCATGCATGAAGTACAGAGTTCCCATATTACCACCCTATTATTAACATGTTGAATTAGTATGGTACATTTGTTACAACTGATGAAAGATCATTTTTATAATTGTGTCGTTAGCTATAGTCCATGGTTCACGTTAGAGTTCACTGTGGTGTACAGTCCTATGGATTTTCTTTTTTTAAAAATTTTTATTCTAGTAACATATATACTACCCAAAATTTCCCCTTTTAACTACATTCAAATATACAATTCAGTGCTGTTAATTACATTCACAGTATTGTGCTACTATCACCACCTCCATTACCAAAACTTTTCCATCATCCCAAATAGAAACTCTGTGTAATTTAAGCATGAACTCCCATTCCCTAACCCCAACCCAGGCCTTGGTGACTGTACTCTAGTTTCTGACTCTATGAATTTGCTTGTTCTAATTATTCATATTGGTGAAATCATACAATAGTTGTCCTTTTCTGTTTGGCTTATTTCACTCAACATGATATCTTCAAGGTTCATCCATGTTGTTTCACATATCAGAACTTCATTCCTTTTTACACCTGAATAATATTCCATTGTGTTTATGCTGCATTTTGTTTATCCATTGGTTGGTCGATGGACACTTGGGTTGCTCCTATTTTTTGGCAATTGTGACTAATGTCGCTACGAACATTGGTGTGCAAATATATGTCCGAGTCCCTGATTTTAATTCTTTTGGGTGTATACCTAGAAGTGGGATTGCCAGGCCATATGGTAAATCTGTACCTAACTTTCTGAGGAACTGCCAAATTGTCTTCCATAACAGCTGCAACATTTTACATTCTTACCAGCAATAAATGAGTGTTCCTATTTCTCCACATCCTCTCCAAACACTTGTAATTTCCATTTTTAAAAATAATAGCTATTCTAGTGGTGTGAAATGGTATCTCAGTTAGGTTTGGGTTTGTATTACCCTAATGGCTAAGATGTTGAATATCTTTCTATATGTTTTTTGGCCATTTCTTCTTTGGAGAAATGTCTGTTCCAATCTTTTGCCCATTTTAAATAGTCTTTTTTGTTTTTTGTTGTTAAGTTGTAGGATTTCTTTTATATTCTGTATATTAAACCCTTATCAGATATGGGTCTTCCAGATATTTTCTCCCAATGTGTAAGTTGTCGTTTTAGTTTTATGATAAAATCCTTCAATGCACAAAAGTTTTTCATTTTGATGAGGTCCCATTTATATATTTTTATTTTGGATCTTGGGCTTTGGGGGTATAGCCTAAGAAACCATTGCCTACCACAAGGTCCTGAATATGCTTCCCTATGCTTTCTTCTAGGAGTTTTATAATTTTGGTTCTTATATTTAGGTCTTTGATCCATTTTGAGTTGGTTTTGGTATATGGTATGTGAAGTAGGGGTCCACCTTCATTCTTTTTTTTTTTTTTTTTTTTTTTCTTCACTTAGGCCAGTAGTTTATTAAGAAAATGAGAGAAGAGAAATGGGAGAAAATAACAGAACAGAGTACAAACAGGGCTAGAACAGGGGAAAGGAAAAATGGAAAAAAGGGCACCTTCATTCTTTTGCATATGGATATCCAGTCTTCCTAGAACCATTTGTTAAAGAGATTATTCTTTCCAATTGAGTAAACGTGGCACCCTGGTCAAAAATCAGTTGGCCATAAATATGATGGTTGATTTCTGAACTCTCAATTAGTTTCCATTGGTCTATAAGTCTGTCCTTGTGCCAGTATCAGGCTTTTTTTTTTTTTTTAATTACTGGGGCTTTATCATAAGTTTTATGATCAAGAAGTGTGGGACCTTTAACTTCATTCTTCTTTTTCAAGATGGCTTAGTTATTTGGGGACCCTTACCCTTCCATATAAATTTGATGATTGGTATTTCCACTTCTGCAAAGAAGGCTGTTGGAATTTTGATTGGGGTTGTGTTGAATCTATAAATAGCTTTTAGTAGAATCTTAACAATATTTAATCTTCCAATCTGTGAACATGGAATATCCTTCCATTTATTTAGGTCTTCTTTGATTTCTTTTAGCAGTGTTTTGTAGTTTTCTGTGTACAAATCCTTTAGATACTAGGCTACATTTATTTCTAAATGTTTGATTCTTTTAGTTGCCATTGTTTAATCTATATACATTTAGAGTAACTACTGATAATGCAGGACTTTCTTTTATTATTTCACTATTTAGTCTTTGCAAGTCTTCCCTCAAGTCTTCCATTAATTCCTACTTTTATATTGACTTGACTTTTTTGCATTGTGCCATATTGAGTCCCTTCTCATTTCCTTCTGGATATATTTTTCATATATTTTCTTTGTGGTTACCAGTGAGTTAAAAACTAGCATTCTAAATAAATAACAATCATTTTTTATTTGATAACAACTTAACTTCAATAGCCTACACATACACTGTTGCTATATACCTCTGTCCTGCCACCTCTTGTTTTGTACTTGTTACAAATTATATCTTTGTACATTGTGTATCTAATATCATAGATTTATCATTACTTTTTATGCATTTGCATTTTAGCACCTGAAGAAGTAAGAAGTAGAGTTACATACAAAAAAATACCATACCATAGTATGATACAATAATTACCTTAGGTGGAGGTATTTTTTAATGCTGCTTTAATCCACTGTCTAGTGTTGCTTCCTGTCAATCTGAAGAACTACCTTTAGCACTATTTGTAGGCAGGTCTAGTGGTAATGAACTCCCTTGGCTTCTGTTTGTCTGGGATGTCTTAATCTTTCCCTCATTTTTGAAAACCGTCTCACCAGATAGAAAATTCTTGGCTGGTAATTATTTTCTTTCAATACTGAGTTGAAGTGTTTCAACTCATTGCCTTCTTGCCTCCATGATTTTGATGGAAAACCAGCCCTTAATCTAATTGGAACTCTCTTGTATATAATGTATTGCTTTTTTCTTGAAGCTTTCAGAACTATCTCCTTGTCCTTTACATTTGACAGTTTGACCACCACATGTCTGAATGTATTTCTCTTCAAGTTTAAAATGTTTGCTGTCTGACTGGCTTCTTAGATGTGCATGCACATGTCTTTAGGCAAGCTTTGGACGTTTTTTTCTCATTATTTCTTTTAATATTCTTTCTGCTCAATTATCTCCTTCTTCTCCCATTGGGACTCCCATGATGTGTCTATTGGTACACTTGATGATGTCCTCCAGGTCTCTTAGGTATTTTATCTTTTTATAATTCTTTTTTCTTTCTGGTCCTCAACCTGACTCATTCCAACTGTCTTGTCTTCAAGTTCACTGATTCTTTCTTCTGCCAGCTCCAATCTGCTGCTAAGCCCTTCTGGGAGTTTTTCATTTCTGTTATTGTGGGCTTCCACTCCAGTAGTTCTGTTTGGTGCCTTTTAAAAATTTCTGTCCCTTCTTTGAGATTCTCATATTTTTATTCCCTGTTTTCATGATATATTTTAGTTCATTTTCTGTATTTTCCTTCACGTCTTTTATTTTTTTAAAGGCTTATTTTATTTACTTTATCAATTTTAAACACCCCCTTCCCCATTTGCTGCTTTGTGTCCACTCACTGGGCAATTCTGTGTCTGTTTCCTGCCATCTCTTCTCATCCTCCTCTTCCACTTTTCACCAGGATTCGATCCTGGAGACCTCCGATGTAGGAGAGAGGTGTTCTGCCATTTGCACCACCCCGGTTCCTGGTTTTCAGAGGCTTCGAAGCATCTCGTCTTGTCTCTCCCCTGCGTCTCTCTCCTGTTACATCATCATCTTGCTGCATGGCTCACCGGCACACAGAGCCTGGCAGCCCATACGCCTTCTATATATATATTTTTTATTTTACCAGGAGGTCCCGGGGATCAAACCCAGGTCCCTCCATATGGCAGACGGACGCCCAACCATTTGAGCCATATCCACCCCCCTTCATGTCTTTTAGCATATTGAAGATCATTTTTAAAAAAATCTTTGACCAGTATGTCTATAGTCGGATCATCTTTGCTGATGTTTTCTGGATTATTATCCACTTCCTTTGTATGTGCCATCATTTTGGTCATCATCATCATCAACATCATCATCATCACCATCAAATTTAAAGATATGGAATGGAAGCTCAGAGAGATTAAGTAATGCAGGTTAAAGTTGTATAGTCAGGAAGGGTGGGAGTTGAAACCAGGCAATCTGAACCAGAGTCTGCCCTTGAACTCACCCTCCTAAATGACCTCTCCAAGGTAAAATCAACTGAATGTTTTCTAAGAGCCATTCCATGGATATGGACTTGGGTTGGTGTGATGGTAAATGTCCCCATACCCTTAGTATTATGACATAAGGATATTAGAAGAGTTTGTTTAGGCAGGGGGTTTAGAAAAGAACAGGGGATTGGCAACTGACCCCTGCTAGCAAGCTGTGGGACTGAGTAAGAAGAGTTGTCAGCTAGGAGGTGGAAAGTAAACATGGGTAAGGTGGGGGGAGCCAAGGCAATGGCAATTGTCATCAAAGAAAAAAAATAATCTATAGCTAGTGTAAATTAAATTCGGTTGACTGGGAGATTATGCCTACCTCTAGGCCCTCCCTCAGCATCTGTTGGTCAGGTCCTTCACTTTCCATATGTAACAACTTCTGTTCTAGCTCACCTCAAATCCAGGCACTTCTGGACACATTAGAATGTCCTTGGTGACCCTTCAGTTCCTCATCTGTGTGCTTCAGGACTCCCATTTCTGGCTTCCTTGAACCCCTCCTCTTAACAGTGGGCCCCTTCTGGGTTTCCCATTTTCATTCTCCTCCCACTCTCATAAGAAGCACCAATCTTTGGAGTGACTCTCTCCCTCCTCCCTCTCCTTATATGATATTTCTTGGTTATTGTTTTCTTAAAAGCTATAGATACCCTAGACCAGTACTGTTTAAGTTTTAATGTTCATATGAATCACTTGGGGATTTTGTAAAAATAGACTCTTATTGAGTGGGTTTGAAGTGGGGCCTGAGATTCCACATTTCTAATAAGCTCCCCACTGGTACTGATACTACTTGTCCAAGGGCCACACTTTGAGTAGTAAGGGTCTAGCATCTAGACTGTTAGCTTCCCAATTTGGGGATTATGATTTTAAAAGGGGTATTGAAAAACCAAACAGCATCCAGGGCAATCAGGTGGTAGTGCGGTTGTGTCTGGGAACTACATCTTTTGAGGAAAGACTGATGCAACTTAGAATATTTGGTGAAGGAAAAGTCACCTAAAGAGAATGAGAAGCCAGATGAGATATGTCTCCAAATATTTGTGAGAGTAAACTTGCTTACATTTTTCTAGAGGTTAGAATAAGGACCAAAGAATCCAGATCAGCATGTTTTAAAGTATGTTCCTTGGACACAAATTCTCACAAAATGGTCAGTGACAAGATGGTTCCATTGCCTAATAAGTTTGGAGAGTGCTTGTCCACATCTCTTTCCTGAAGGTTCACAGTGCACATTAGTATATCAAAGTTTCTGAGGAGTCCTTCAGGAAAGGTACTTGTCCAACTTTGTATAGCAAGAGTCTCCTACACTTATTTTATGATGAGACCATGTTTTTCTATAAATGCTATTATTGTTTTTCAAAAACAGAGTTCTCTGTGAGACTGGAATGTGCTGGTTTGGGGTATTAGTGTGAAGCTCAATTTATGCTGGGAGGAAATCTTTGGAGGAAGGTCTCTGTGAAAACTTGGCCTCAGATTATACACCTTGGGCTTCAGTTTTCTACTCTGACAAATGACTAGATAAGTGGTTTTCAAACTTTAAAATAAAGCACGGTGTTTTAAAGTAAACACACAATATAAAATGCGTCCACAATGAGCTGCTCTGCTTACAGAAGGGCTGCAGACTTGGCCCCTATTTGGCATTCTCTGAACCCTTGAAATACTCCATGGAAGGTCTCTTTAGGGTTGAGAAACCGTGGAGCAGGGGATCTTTAACATCTCTCCTGTGACTTAGTTTCTGTGCTTTCTTTCAGACGGATGTTCCCTGTCCTAAAGATTAGTGTCACGGGGCTGGACCCCAATGCCATGTACTCCCTTCTGCTGGACTTTGTCCCGACGGACAGTCACCGCTGGAAGTATGTCAATGGGGAGTGGGTGCCTGCAGGCAAGCCGGAGGTCTCCAACCACAGCTGCGTCTACATCCACCCAGACTCCCCCAACTTTGGGGCCCACTGGATGAAAGCTCCTATCTCCTTCAGCAAAGTGAAGCTGACCAACAAGCTCAACAGCGGTGGGCAGGTAAGATCAGGTCGCCTCGCCTGGCCACCCCATGGCACCAATCAAGAAATATCAAGGGTGCATTTAGGCAATTAGAGGGGTCCTCACCAAGCCTCTTCTCCCACAGAAGCCAATTATTCCTGGGAGTCCAAATGTAAACAGGAATAAATAGCTCTTAATTGGTGCTTTCAGTTTTTAATGGACTTCCTGATGTTAAAAGAGAGAGTGAGCAAATGCAGTAGTTTACTTAATCATCAGGGCCCTTTTCATAGTTTTGTCTTGTATGTGGTGCTTTTTACCCAGGCCTGGACTGGGGATGTTTCTAGGTGCCAGGGTTTTGTTATTCCCTCCCCCTTGTCTGGTGTAAGTGGCATGCTGGCAATAGATGAATACCTTAATAAAAAGCTGCTCCTAAATGAAATAATTACTGCCTCCACTTGGGCATTATGATAATTATCAATAGAATATTGAATCAGTGTTGGTTTTTCAGAAAATCAATCCAAACAGACCTTAAATAAGAGAGGTTTTATTTTAGGTCTCTAATTAGAGTAAACAAGATTTGGGTGCTTTTTCCTCATTTGTTTTCCCTGGTAGGATTGTGCATTCTCATGTACTGTGTAAGGTTGATAGTTACTTTATAAAATGTAGACTGCTTTCTGGGGGTTAGCGACATGGCTGGGATGAAAAGGTCTTTGTTTTTGTGGTTGTTGTTAGGGATTTATTTATTTATCTGCTCCCTGACACCAGAAAAGGTCTTGACTGTTCTTGTCACCCATACTTGGCTTCGGCCAGCCTCGTAGTCGTCAGTGCTCGTGCCCCTTCGCTGACCTCACGGGGCTTCCTCAGTGGGGTGTGTAGAAGGAGTTCATGTCTTAGGAGATGGAGGTCATGCCAAGCAGGTCTTTGTGACATTCAGAAGGGTCCAGTTCTTTACTGAAACAGGAAATTTAAGATTATTGCCCACCAGATTTCACAAGTGACTTTCAATAAACCGTTCCTCTGAATCACAAAGAGTGGATTATATGTATCCACCAGATGTCAGATACTCAAAATGTTGTGCTGAAAATATGGGGAAAACAAAAGGAAGCTAGAAGTTTGGCAGAAAACTGATCATTCTTTAGAAAACTCCTCCCTGGCAACAGTCCCCTTACCCCCCACATTTGCTCCAATGTTGTGCTCCCTGGAAGCTTCTGAAAAAATTCCCCTCATTCATTTCTTAGAGAGGTGTGGAAGGCGTGTATCTCTGATCTGGCTGGGAGCTGAGCTTGGGACTCATCTACCACCTGTGATACGCCGGACTTGGCAATTCTCTTTTCCTCTCACCTCAACAGATTATGTTGAATTCTCTGCATAAATATGAACCCCAGGTGCACATAGTGCGAGTTGGAGGTGCCCACCGGATGGTGATGAACTGCTCCTTCCCTGAAACCCAGTTCATAGCTGTGACTGCCTATCAGAATGAGGAGGTAAGTGTGTGTGTGTGTGTGTGTGTGTATGAATGTCACCTGGGAGAGTGTGGTGGGGTGGGGTGCTTATGTTGCTGTGACCAAGCTTGGATGAAAGGTAGGTTTTCCAGGATTCAGATACACTCAGTAAAGATGAAGTTAAATGATGGAGTAGCTGCTCTTGACTCCCTCTTTCCTGTTAGCCAAGGGCCTGTCAGCGTTTCTTCTCCTGGAGCCAACAAGGCAACCATTGTGTGTTGCTTTGAAACAAGCAGAAATCCTCTTTGGGCTCTGATGTGCCCATGGCCTGTGCAGAGCTGGGGTGTGTACTGGACATGGCAAAGCAGGGACAGAAGGGACTATTCTGTCCTGTTCTAGAAGCGAGTCTGAGGGAATTGATCCAACTGAGCATCTTCCTTTGGTTTTTATAATGCTGTGGGTCCTATTTGTGATTTTTTTTCTTTTTAGGAGGTACTGGGGATTGAACCCGGGACCTCATATGTGGGAAGCAAGCGCTCAACCACTGAGCTACAACGGCTCTCCATTGTAAAGTTTTGATAGCTGAGTACAGTTTGCTCTTTTCCTGTCCAGGAACCTGAGCCCCTCTGGCTGTTGGAGCTGAGTAGCCAGAATCTGGCCCCTGTGTGATCTGGTTGGGAGCAGGATCAGGATGTTTGTGTCCCTTCATGTACTCTAGGGATTCTCAGGCCTGGGGAGGTTTGGATTCATTTTCAATTAAACATTAAAAAAATTTAAAAGGTAATACTACTCATTTAAAAAGCATAGAAACCAAATAGTCCAGAAGTATATAAAGTAAAAATGAAAAATAAAAGGTAAAAATTTACTGTTTCTTTCTTGCCTTCTGGATCCCACTCCCCAAAGATACCATAAATGATAGTGTAAAGTGTGTTTTCCACACATTTTCTATGTATATATAAATATATACTCAAATATAGATCTTCTTACTAAATTAGCTCATGTTATATTAGTCTGTACCTTTTTTTTTAATCTTACAGTATATTATTGATATTGTTCTATGCATTTACTTTGAGATATATCTCATTTTCTTTAATGCCTTAATCAATTGTATGGTTATGCCATATTTCAGGTAATTAGTTCC
The DNA here is from genome assembly GCA_026826555.1 of Tolypeutes matacus. NCBI lineage: Eukaryota > Metazoa > Chordata > Mammalia > Cingulata > Chlamyphoridae > Tolypeutes > Tolypeutes matacus. Next base: position 6,965,084 of record JAKSZT010054304.1, read on the forward strand.
TGAGTTAGCCCCTGAGTGATGGACATTTAGGTTATTTTCAGTTTTTTTTTTCTGTTGTAAATAATGTTTCAGTGAATATTTTGGTAAGCTACTGCTGTTTGCTTGCATGAGTAATACCTAGCAATGGAATCGCCTGTCAAAGGGAGTGTGTGTTTGTTTAGAATTTTGATAGACATTGCCAAATTGCCTCCCTCAAAAGGACATATCTATTTATTGCCCCTCCTTCCACATTATCAACACTGGTTTTTAATTGACCTTCTTCATCTGTGGCAATCTGATAGATTATAAAATTGGTAGCAACAATTGTTTGGAAGCTTCAAAAAAAAAAAAAAGATTCTGGGTTCCCCAGCCAACTGAATCAGAATTTCAATGGATGGTGCAGGAATCTTTATTTTTAAGGCTCACCAGAGGACTCCGATGATCATCCAGGTTTGGGAGAGACTTCCTTACCACTAGTGGGTGAAACGGAGTTGCAGATTTAACTCGCATCACAGATGTGCAGAGGAAATGTAATTTCTTTCTGTTATCTATAAGCCATCTGGCCTTTTGTTAGAGTGGGAACAGAAATGAACTAAATGTCCAGTCACAGTTACAGCTTATGCTTATCTGATAATTTAAACAGTCCCCCAGGTGGTGTTCAGTCTTTCTAGGAAAAAAATGCTGGGTTTCTCAGATAGCAACTCCCTCCCCCTGCTTCTCTCTCTAGGATGAAATCTGGGTCTATGAGGGGAACTCTGGAAAGTGGGGCAGAGTTGGGGGCTGTACCTCAGCCTCCTCTGGCCTCCAGGACAATGCCCTTGTCTACCTTTGTACTGCTGGCTCTCTTAGTCTGTGGCCGCCGAAACTTGTCTTCTAGTTGCCGGCTCAGAAAGTGCTCAGTAGCTTTTCGTAGCTGCACCTGCTGGACAGTTCCCTCTGAACCACTTGCCTGGCTACCGTGACCCCTCCAGCAAGTTCCCCAGCCTGACACTAATCCTTCCAGGTCTCAAATACGTCCAAGGGAATCAAAGCTCAGGACATTCTAATCTCAGAGCCTCCTTTTGTCAAAAATGTTTCCATAGCAAATCGATGTAGATGCACCCTGGGAGGTGAGTGTGGGATAGGGTTGGGGGCTGGGGGCTGGGATACACTTCTCCTGCCCCCCCCCCCGCGAGCCTCACTTACCAAATATGTCTTGGCCTGTTCAGGTTTAAGTCAAGGGAAAGATCAGGTCACACATGTCTGAATCCTCAACTCTCGTACCACTTTCTCCTGATTTCTTCTCACAATTCCCTGATGCCAGAAAAAGTTGGGATTTTATTTTGCTTTTATTTCTTCCACTGAAGAAAAGCAAGCCCCAGGCTTTGTTGATGTAAAGAGTAACAGTGGATGGAAGTGACAGATTATTTTTTATGTTAACATAGTCCAACTGATAAGTGATGATAAGCTTTGATTTATATTAGGGAATTGATGCTAGTCTGTACTCTCCAAGGGAGGTGGAGTCACACCTGTGACTGGAAAAGTGACTGACACGTGGTAGGTGCTGAAAGATTGTTGAAGAATGAATGCAGAAAAGAATGAGTGCAAGGTTGAGCACATCAGGGCTTTGTTCATTTCTAATGCTTTGCTCTTTCTTTGCTCACCTCACACTGCATTTGTCATTTTCATCACATGCCACAATAAAATGTTCTTTGCCAGAGACAGTGCAAAAGTGATTTAGTGTAGGAGTGAGGGAAGACACATGGAGAGGGAGAAAAAAAAGTGAGAGAAATTATCCTAATTTTACAGAAATTTACAGGTGAAGACAAAGGGTTCTGTCTGCCCACACACATTTCACTTTCACTAACGCTTCTTGTCTTTGTAAACTCAAGATAACGGCTCTCAAAATCAAGTACAACCCTTTTGCCAAAGCCTTCTTGGATGCCAAGGAGAGGTGAGTAGAGAAATCTCAGTAAAATCTTATGAATTGACTTCTACAAGTTTGAAATTTATGACTGTCTTGAAAGGAACTATTAGTATTACTTTTTTTTATTTTTCAGGAAGTTCTGGGGATTCAACCCAGGACCTCAAACTCGGGAAGCAGGCTCTCAACCACTGAGCTACATCTGCTCCCCAATGAGAATTAATTTTTGTTGTTGTTGTTTATTTGTTTTTAGGAGGTACTGGGGATCAAACCTGAGACCTTGTATATGGGAAGCAGTTGCTCAACCATTTGAGCTACATCTGCTCCCCAGTATTACTTTTTTTTTGTTTGTTTGTTTTTATCCCAGTATTTCTTTTTTATTTTTTTAAAGGAGGTACTGGGGGTCAAATCCGGGCCCAGGATTCCTTTTGATAGAAACATTTTCATAGCCAGTTGAAAGGACAGTCTCAAGAACATCACTTTCCCATTTACAGCCACACGGAAGTATAATTATCTGTTTTTCAGTTGGGGTCCAGGAGAACATCTAAGTGCCAATGTGTTGCTAACCTTGTTTTAGTGTGTGGTAATACAGCCACATTTCTTTGAAAAGTTAGGTGGTTTATATTTTTTAATAATTCATTCTGCCCTTCCCTCAATGACCTCTGAGTAGTATGGCTTTAACAAGCATGTATTTTTAAGCGATTTTAACCTAGGGAAGGTGAATAATGTTGGGACATTCCTGTCTCTAAGGTTGGAGAGGAGAAACGGCAGGGACTGTTGGGTCCACACTGTGACTTTGGGCCAGTGGTTTGCCATTTCCTTTCCATTCTAGGAAAAAAGAAAAAAGAATAATGGTGCTTATCACTGACTTCTCTTTCAATAAATCCTAGAGTATAAATATGAATACCTTTGAAGTTTTTGGATTTTATTACCTGAATTTCATATCTTTTCAATACCTCTTAAAACTGTCTAATCTTTCCTTTTCATTCTAAAGGCTCTGGATTAATGGACAGATGATTATAATGATGTGTTAGAGGGATCTGTCCTGTTCAATATTTAAATAAACTTTGACGATATAGAAGGCATACTTAAAACTTTTTCAGATAACAGAAGGCCTAAAGGAAAAACTGCTTTGTGAGATGACAGAATCTAGATTCAAAATGACAGCAGTGTGGTACAATAAAGAGAATCTGACTTTGAGTAAGAAGCCCTGTCTTTGAGCCCTAGCTTTGCCATTTCCTGGCTGTTTGATCTTGATAATTCAGTTTACCTCCCTGGGATCTACTTTCCTCATCTGCAAAATGGGCATAACAATGTTTTCCTCACAGAGTTGTTGGTGGATCTAGCATAGCACATTTGTGACTGTGCCCTCAAGTCCCATGCAAATGTTATTATTATTGCTTTATTATAGCTGTTGTTATTGCTTTAATCTTGTCAGGCAGGAGCAATGACCACAGATTAGTGAGATCAAATTAAACTGGGGTAACCACAAATATGGTTAGGTTCAAAGAAAAATTGCACAAGTAGATAAAGTGCCCTGAGGGAATGAGGATGGGGTAAGGATAGTAGCTTTGAGAAGAAAAGGTGATTGGTTTTCTTATTCCATGACATTCATTGGTCTCCAGAGAGAATTTTGGGAATGCTTTATGCTGGACTTTTATAATTAACTGGGAAGTCATAGTGCACTTTCATTACCCTTTCAGAAATCACCTAAAAGATGTTCCAGAAGTTATCTCTGAGAGTCAGCATGTGGCCTATTCTCACCGTGAGTTGGGTGAAAAGTGGGTGGGCAGTGGGTCGGGCTGTACTAGGGCTGACCTCCCAGCACACGTTTTATCTGTCTTGACTGCTTAAGGTCTACCTGGAATCTTCTATCAAGACCCAGCAGGGTATTTCTTCCACTCACAACAAGTTCATACTCTTTCCAGAATTCCTGGAGAGAGCCTTAGCTGGGAGTAAAACGAATCTTAGCTAGGAAATAGGAATGGAAATGATGAATTTCTAAGTCTCTTGTTTTCATGGTGAGGCTCAGTGCTCTCACTGCATTCTGGGCTGATCGCTTACCTTCTACTCTCCACTCTTGCCTCTCTGTTCTGGACTTCCCCTGGTCTTAGCAATTGCTAATTTTGGAGTTGATCATCATGGCCATGCCTCAGGCAGGCTGTGGCTGTCCATATGAGGAAGAGTGTGTGTTTGTTGACTGGAAGGCAGTAGGGAGAGCTGGAGTATGACACCTGGGATCCCGCAGGCAGCCTTGGGCGCTCCTAACAGGGTGCTACCCTCTCCATGCCCCAGTTTGGTAGAGAAGATCCCATGGAGGAGAGATCCTCTAGAGCTGTCCAAGGTTAGGGACACCGGAATGGAAATTAATCCTGCCATCTAAAGACACTCTTTAAATGTCTCTTCCCACTTTTTAAGATCTCCTCTGCAGTTTTATACCTATATTCTCCACTGTCTCCTCCCCTAAACCTTAATGCAGCTTCCATCCCAGAAGTGGCACATAGTATATTGTAAGACCTAAAAATTCAAGTGCTTGGCATGCTTAAGCCTCGCAGGGGACCCAAAAGCCTAACTGTGAGTACTTCTGTTCTCCGCAGATACCCCCTCCCCCAATCAGTGGGAAAGCCTTCCCATCTGGCTAGTTCTCCTATTTGCTGGACCAGCTGCACTCCATTGATTCCTCATCCTATCAAGTTTCACCTCCTGGTCAGCCCACGAAATTATTCAAACAAGCCAATCACATATCCTGTGGGAAGGGACGTTCCCCATATCCCATGTTCTTGTCACTATAAAGCCTGCTTCCCACAGCCTTGCTGGTTTACTCTGCTCCTGAGTGCAACCTCCTGTGGCCCTGCCTGGGGCATGGTATCCTGCCCAGGGCTGGGAGGATATGTGACTGATAACCTGCTGTCAGTCTCATCTGCCCGGTGACAGGTGTTTGTTCTATTTAGGGCAGGGGATTCCTCTTTCACCAATCGGGTGACTAGGAGGCGATCAGAACAGAGAGCTACATAAAGAAAAGCAGCTCCAGAAAAGCAAAAAAAAATTTTTTAAGTAACATGGAATATAAAGCCTTTTTTGTAGGTTAAGACCATGTGCAGAACTAACCTCTTTCAAAGTTTATGTTTTATAATCTTCTCAGCAAACTTCTTAAAGTATCTATCACATGCAGCAGACTAATTGGACAGAAGCCTGGTTCTACATACCTGGCTTTGCCCATTGGACACCATTATCTTGATTCTATTGGTCAGGTGGGGACTCCTTGGGCCATATAGCAATGGGAAAAGGAAGATAAAAGAATTTGTTGAGAATGACTGTAATGTGAACCCTGTATGACTTATTTACTTATACATAAAAAGTGTTATGCAAAGGCATCAGGTTCTACTACCAAGCTTCATGCACTTTTTTGTTACTAAAGCTCTGCTGATAATGCTTCATGAACGTTCTTAAAGAACAGCTCTTGTCCTGCGGGTCTCTCAGTTGAGATCTGGTTTGTGGCGGGACAAACTTCTTGTTTCAGAGCCTGCATTAATAAAAATCAGTCTTTTCCTATGGACTTCCTTGAAGTAGAGCCTTCTGTTCAGAGTCTACACTAATTTCTATGAAATATTTTTCAGCCATCCCATATGCTCTGTGGCAGGCTTGCTGTCATGGTGTGCTAGGCCAGCTCCTCCTCTCTGTGATATCAGAATCCTCTTTATGGGGGTGACGGGAGGCACCATGTCCCCTCTTTCTTGGTATGAAATCTAAAGACCCCGCCCCACTGAGCAGAAATGGGGAAGCCTGCACTCCTCCTGTGGAACCACATTAAATGGTCCCTAGGAGCTGCGGTCGGCGAGTTACACAGACATCTAACGCCTTCCTCCTAGGTTGACTGTTCTATTTTAATTAAATTAAGACAGAAACCATGTACCTTATGCATTTCTCTTCACTTCTGTATTAAAATTGCACTTTACACAGCTTAAGAGCCTAGCCTTCCTTAAGAGGCTTTCCACACTTTGATAGTCCTTGGCTGCCATCCCCAGAGCAGCCAACTTACTGCTAATGGGGAAGAGGCCAGCGGCGGGGAGGGAGGTATCTCACAGAAACAGAGCAGGCCAAGGGGCCGTTAAGCCACCTTGTGTGTGGAAATTCAGAGTCAGTCTCTGTATCTTTCTCTTGTCCATTCTAGTGGGAGGCTGGATCTTTTCCAATCCGGAGGGAGTGTGCACAGCAGGAAACGCCAATTACCAGTATGCTACGCCCTTGCCCCTGCCTGCGGCCCACTCCCACCAGGGCTGTGAGCATTGCCCTGGCCTCCGAGGACACCGGCAGGCTCCCTACCCTTCTGCATACATGCATAGAAACCATTCTCCCGCAGGTGCGTGGCTCTGCTAATTAAACCTTGGGGTTTAGGCGGTGGGGGAGAGAAATGGATAAACAGTTGGTAAAAAGAAGTATCTGACGCTGGAGCTCCTTTCAGCTAGTATGTCTAGTATATATGTAAAATACTGTTGTACATTCTTACTTTATGTTTTATTGTATATGTTAGAATTTGATTATCTAGTGATATCATTAACATTTTGTAGTTATTTCATAAAACACAGTCTCCTGGTTTCCAGCTGGTGGACGGAGCAGTTTCAGGCAGCATCTCTAAGAGCCAAGTTCAGCTGTGAGGGCCTGAGACACTCAGCTTCTTGCCTTCGCCAAGTCTCTTTCCCAAAGCTTCGTTGCATGGCTCAGTCTAGGGAATACTGGCCCTGGCACTGGCAGTTTGGAAGGCCTCTGGATCTCAGTCCCAGTCTAATACAATTTGAGGCATGCAAACCCATCCTTCATGATTTTGCCAGTCTGATTACTTTTTGAGTTGGCACTATTGTTCGTCTGCCTTTTCTCTTTGACCGCTGCCTTTTCAGCCTTGGTCTTGTGTACGTATGCCTGGACCTTGCCTGGTGATTAGATTTGTATGAAGGACAGGGGATGGGGGAAAGTTTTAAAAAATGGGGTTAATTTTTCATTCAACTAATCATGTAACAAATATTGATTGAGGGCCAACTGTGTGCAAGGTTCTGTTTTAGGCACTAGGGATACAGCATGAGCAAAATGGACAAATATCCCTACCTTCATGAAGATTATGTTCTAATCAACACTATATAAAATAAACATAAAATAAATTAGTAAAAAATTCATGGCGGTGGAGCAGGTGTAGCTCAGTGGTTGAGAGCGTGCTTTGCATGTCTGAGGTCCTGGGTTCAACCCCTGGTACCTACTTAAAAAAAAGTCATGGCATGCAAGATGATAGAGTATGTTAACATCACAGTTTCCTGTTGCCACTCTGAGCTCTGGATTTGCAACAGGGTTTTCCTGGGTCAGCAGCACTGTTCCTGTGCTCTGGAACCTGACAAACTCCACGGCGGGATTCAGGAGGGGAGACCCTGAGTGATTTACTGATATCAGAACCCAATTAGTGTCCTCACTTTAATTCTTGGTTCATTCCACACAAAACACCTCTTCCGAGCACCAGCTATGTACCTGCACTCTTCTAGGAAGTGGGGATAAGAAGGTAAATAAGGTATAGTCTCTTCTCAAGGAGCTTGGGTCTACATAAATACATAAACAAATAATCTTAATACAGACCAATGAGTGCTGTCACCTGTCCTGGAACCTGCAGCATCACCTGGGAACTTGTTAGAAATGTAGACTCTTGGGCTCCATTCCAGACCTACTCAATCAAAGCCTGCATTTTAACAAGGTCCCCAGGTGATTCATGTGCACATTAAAGTTGGAGAAACACTCTATAAAGCGCACAAGCCAATGTGCCATGGGAAAGAAGGAAAAGAACAGCTATATCTGCCTGGTGGAACAGCAAAGGCTGCCCAGAGGGGTTGACATTTATATTGAGCCTTGAAGGATGAATAGAAAAGGACAGAGGTGGGAATGCTGGGGTGAAAGGTGGATGACAAGGTGACACAAGGCACCCTGAAGGAGTAGGAGCAGTACCTGCAGCAGTATGGGCATATGAGCAAGGATACAGAAAGGTTAAGCAACCTGGTGTCTGGGGAATAGATTTGAACAGAGTGTAGAGGGGGGCAGCATGAGATGGAAGATGCAGGAGCTGAGGGTGAAAAGGCTGCAAGTGCCTGATCATGAGAAGTCTTGTGAGTCACTAGAGGTTTCTAGACTCGGAGTGACATGGCTGATTACATACATGGGACTCTTCCTCCATTCTCTCCCTTTTTTCCTGTTCCCCCTTCCTTCCTCTTTTCCTCTTTTCCTTCTTTCTCTCAGTTGCATATTGTTTATTTATGCAAAAGGAGATTTAAAGATATATAAAACATATTGCAATCTACTTGGGGATCCCTGGGAAGAAGAATAAGGACCTGGACCTCAGAAATGTCATCTGGGACATGAGGGTCGCTTGGGCAGAGCTTGAGTAGATGCTGATGTGGCCCATCTGAAGGGGCAGTGAGTGTGGTGAAATGAGTTAGACAGATCTGTGTCAAAAGGGCAAAGCACCTCCTCTCCCCTGAGCCTCTTCTATAAAATAGAGATAAGAAGGAGTTGTGAAGATTCAGATATGAAAGGCACCTGCCATCTGGCTGTCATTCAGTAGACCTAAGTTCCTCCCTGTTTTCTGTTTCCCTTGGATAGTACTAAGAAAGGGCCCTAGGTAGGACAGTGTCATTGGTTACTGTCTTTAGATGCTCTATATGCTCCATAAATTGAACTGTTGTTATTTCCCCAAAGTGAATTTGCTAGAAAGCTCAAGCAATAATCTGCAAGTTTTCTCGGGACCTGAGAGCTGGACTTCTTTGTCCTCCACACCCCATGCCGGCATCCTGTCTGTACCCCACACCAACGGACCAATCAATCCAGGGCCCGGGTAAGACACTCATCAGCTTGCTCCTCAGTGGCTTCATGGGGTCTCCTTCGGTACTAGGGGCTCTAGCTCATCCTTTTTCCTCGGGCTAGAAGGTGGCTTGGTCTAAGCTCCTGTTCTGCTTTCTAAGCTGCTAGGAAGTGAAGGTGACAACAGGATGAATCTTTCCTGCCTGGAGAAAGGATGGTGGGAAAGCACCTGCTCACACACACTGTTTCTTTTTGGAGATTTGATGTTTTATTTTTAGTTTTTTTTTTTTTTAAACAATTTATTGAAGTATATCATTGATGTTTTATTTTTAAAAGGGAAAATGCATTATGGTCTGGGATACTGGTATAGATTTAGGGATTGAAGGATTGAAGGGGAAAAATGTTACTACACTGAGAATTCAAGACCCTTGATTGTCAATTTCCTTATCAGGGAACAGATTGTGGGTCCTTGGCTCACAACTCAAGTAATAGGGCCAAGTGCAGCATGTAGGACCCATGACACAATTTTCATACCAGAGACCTGCATTTAGTTCTGACTTCTGGAAATGAGGGTGTTGGAGTAGAAACAAAAGGGACTTTGGAGTCTGACAAATGTGGGTTTGTGTCTCAGTCCTACCTCATATTGACTTTGGACAATTTTCTTAACCTTACCAAGCTTCAGCTTTCTTATCTATAAAATGGAAATCATATGAATTACTCATTAGGGTTATGATGAGCATCTAAATGAGAAAATGCATAAAAATGCTTTCTAAGTTGCAAAATTCTGTGTAAATGTTGGATATTATGTTCAGCATGGGTATGAAGAATTTTGAAAAGGTCAAAAAAAGGGATTCAGAATTAAAAGCTAGGATCTGGGAGAGGTCAGACCTGTGATTTGTAGATCTAGTAAAGAAAAAGTCAAGAGAATGTGATAAGCTTTGATTTAGAGCAGGGCTTCTCAGACTTTAACGTGCATTACAATTACCTGGGGATGTTGTTAAACTGTAGAAACTGATTAGTAGGTCTGGTTTGGGGCCTGTGATTTTGCGTTCCTGACAAGATGTCGCTGTGCAGTCCAGTGCAGGAGTCATCAGTCACATGTGGCTATTGAATACTTGTCCAAGTTGAGATGTGCTGTAAGTATAAAATACACACGGAATTTTGACAACTTAGTATGAAAAAAAAAGATGTAAAAATTTCAATGGTCGTTAGTATTGAATGCATGTTGAAATGATAATATTTTGAATATATTGGGTCAGATAAAGTATTATTAAAAATAAGTTTACTTTTTCTTTTACTTTTCTTAATATGATACTAGAAAATGTGAACTTACATATGTGGCTTGCATTGGCCAGTACTGGTACAGAGGGTATAAGGGAAAGTCATTGACTTGCACTATGGCAGAAGGAGATAGAGAATGATGATAAAGTGTTCCTGAAGATATGAAACAATCATGAGCCAAAGTCTTTACTTGACACTTTGTCATCTGTAGTACTCAAAGACATCTACAAGACAACTATTAAAATCTCCATTTTACTGATGAAGAAACTAAAGTTCAGAGACATTTAAAGCTTACTGCAGGTCACACAGTAAATAGTGTGACTCAGGGCCCATGGATTTTCCACTGGCCCACGAGGCATCAGAAAGGGGATCTAAGAGTCTTGTAGAAGTGTCTCTTCTGGAGAGAACTCCAGCAAGCTGAGCTGGCTCAGGGAAAGGCCAGGGGATGGGCTCCTGCAGGTTCGGTGTTGTCCAAGGAGGTAAATGGCACCTGAAATATGGCACGGGATGGAGTGTGGCACTGCTACCACTGGCATCCTCACTGGTGTGTTTAACCCATTCTTGGCTCTGCCAAGATTTTGCCAAGATTCTGCCAAGAAAAAGAGATGTGTTCGGTACAGTCTTTGGGTAATGAACCCATTATCATGCAAGGTAGTATCAAGCAATGCATAAACTCTAAAAAGGCAGAACATAGTGACAACTGAAGGTTCAAAACATGGAGATCATTCTACCTGTTCAAACTGTGGTCATTTTTATCAGGTTCTACATGAAGGTGCAAACTTGGTTGTACATTGGAATCAACTAGGGAGCCGTGAAGAATCCTAGGGCACATGCCATACTAACTAAATCAGAATCTTGGATTGGTGTTTTTTTTTTTTTAAACTTGTGAGGTTATTCCAATGTGCAGTCAAGTTTGAGAACCAGTGGAATAGAATAAGAGAAGCCAAAGAAAGTGGTACAGCTCCTGAGCCTTCCTGCCAGGGACTAGAGCTGGCAGGTGGAAACCAGGAACATCAGGTTCCTGCTTTTTGGAATGGAAGAATTAATGATACCAACCACGATTTACTGAGTGTCTGCCATGTGCCAGGCACTGTATCTCATTTTCTCATTTAATCCTCATAACAATCCCTGTAAGATATGTATGATTATCACCATAGATCTTGAAAATGAGGAAACTGAGGTGTAAATACTATCAAGGTCACAGAGCTAATAAGGTGTAGAGCTAGGATCCAAACCCAGGTCTTCTGACACCAGTATGTTCTTGCTATTAGGCCACTTTCCCCTTTTTGGCCAGTGAGAGGTCCTCACAGATCATATAGTACAAATATTCTCCTTTCATCCCCTGCCCGTTTTACATATGTGGCAAGGAAGTGAAAACTATGTTCAAAAGTGAACAGCATGCTTGTGGCAGGGCCAGCAGGAGAATCCAGCCTCAGGATACCTGGTTCTATGCTCACTCCACCACACCTGGCTGTGTCTCTTGACTTTTCTGCAGAAACAGCCAGTCTGCCTCAGAGCTGGAGCTAAAGCCATGGTCAGATGCCCTGGACCTGTGCCCTTCTCAGCACCATGCCCATGCTTGTGCTCTGAGTGTCCTCAAACCACACACTCTCTCTCTCTCTGCAGCCCCTACCCGTGCCTGTGGACTATCAGCAACAGTGGCGGGGGTCCTGCCGGGCTGGGCTCCGAGGTGCACGCCAGCTCCCCAGGTGCGTTTCTTCTGGGTAACCCAGCTGTGACATCACCCCCCTCTGTACTCTCCACCCAAACATCCACTTCGGCTGGTGTGGAGGTTCTGGGGGAGCCCTCACTGACGAGCATTGCTGTGTCCACCTGGACAGCCGTGGCTTCGCATCCATTCTCGGGCTGGGGTGGCCCAGGTGGGGGTGGACGCCACTCTCCTTCCTCATTGGACAGTTAGGCAGAATCCCAGGGAAGGGTGTCTCAGCAGAGAACCTTCTATGTATAAGTGCTTAGGAACCCTATCTCCTGATTCCAGTGAGCCAGATGGCAGGGTTTCCCCACTAAGCGAGCAGGAGGTGGGGTGGGTTATAGCAGAAGTCCTACCAGGAGATGGTTTAGTTTGGATGATGCTAATTCTGTCACTTCCATCTCTGTCATTTTCTTTTGCATTCCCATTTTCTCTTCAGCTTATCCATGCCATGCTTAGGAAACAGAAGCTCATTGCCTACCTTCCTTATGTCTGGTCCCTTACTCTGAGATGGTCCTAGATGGCCTCATTTCCTGTTCTGTGGAGGTGGTGCAAAGGTGTTATGTGAGCTCAAAGTTTACATTGCCTAAGGCTACTGCTTGCTCGCTTTGTGCAGCCCTGAAAAGTATGTGTGGCTACAGGGCCCTGCTTGGCTTCTGTGTTGTGGCCAGGAAAGGGTGTGAGTCCCCAGAATGAGGTTAAAAAAATTTGAGCTAATCATCTATTACTAATAGCAGTGTGCCGGAATTGAAGAAATTAGGTCATGTCACTCCCTTGCTCACAACCCTTTGATGGGTCACTTCATTTACAGAATGAAGCTAAATCTCCTTACTATTAGGTGATCCTCTACTATCTAGCCCCAAACGCCTTCTCCAGCTTTAGCTTCCTTTGCTACCCCTCTAGCATCCTATGTTGGAGTCAAGGTAGATATCTCTCTTTTCTCTGGACATTCATTGCTCTTTCTTACCTTCAAACCTTTGCCTAAGCCTGGAGTGTCCTTGGTGCTCCAGTTTCCCTGTGCAAATCCTACCCACGTTTTAGGGGTTGGCTGAGACCACTCCTTCCATTGCACATCTCATCAGCCTAAGTGTATTGATCTTTATCTGCTCCCTCACCATTTTTGCCTCTGTTATAGCTCTCACCACATGCTGCCTTGTATTTTTGTTACCAGCAAATGAACCTTTCTCCCCACTAGACTGTAAGCTCCTTGAGGGCGAGGTCTAGCCGTCTTGTCTTTCTCCACCCAAGAACCTGCTATCATGCCTTGCTTAGAGTAGGTGCTCAATAAATATTTGCTGAATTGAATTGGTGTGAAGCGCATATGTGCTAAGAAGACGGTCATGATCTGGCTGGGAGACAGAACACAGAGCCATGTGTCCCATAACAAGGTAGCATGTCAGTGGGGGAGCCCAAGAACACACTGGGTGTCACCCTGGGCTCTATATCTGAGGTACAACCAGTTCTCAGTGACTGATGATATGGGGAGACCAGAGTATGCTAGAACAGCTATTACCAACCGCTGGTCCATGGGTCCCTGCACCGGGATGTCCTGGAGGACCTGTTAGAAATACAGATTCCGGGCACCACCCTACACCTACTGCATTTCCAACAGGTGCATCACATGACTGTCACAAAGTCAGGACTGGGAACTACTTGCTAGACGAGAGAAATAGGATGGTAAATAGTCCAGGACCCTCATTTCAGAGAAGAGTTTTTACCTCTGCTCTTGCCAAGAAGATTGCTCAAACTAATGAGCAAAATCATTCATTTCCTTTGTTTTCCTTTTCCTTTTGTACTCGCTACTGAATGTGCTGATGACACGAGAATGGGGTTTCCAGACCTGGGCTGATGAGCAGTTGTCAAAGCATTAGCACCAGACTGCACTAACTGCAGAGGAGTAGTTGAGGTTCCATTGAGCTGCATCACCACTAATCTGTCAGCTGAGCTGATGCAAATGCACTCCACTCCAAGTCTGAGTCTGTGGGAACCAAACGTGGCTCTATTTTGTCCTTGGCTCTTTCAACAGAGAAGCTTCCTTAAGCATGTGGTTAACATTGCCTGAGAACCCCTGTGTAAGCCTGTATATTTCTGTGCCATTCCCTTGTTTGGACTTGGATCTCTGGAAACAAACCCACTCAAGCCACATGGAGTCTACTAGGGGTTGCCTGGTGGGAGCTACAGGCTCCTAATTGGTGTGTGAGTAACAGAGGCACAATGCACCCACAAGCCTGTTTGTAAAGCTGTCTCTTCAGCATGCCTCTGAGGTGGACTGTTGCCTGGCTCCCCAATCCCTCTGCGATACCATTACATGCCATTAAGATATTAATATACTAGCAACTCTGCAAGATGGTATTTTGGGAAGTTTTAAAAAGTGAAGAGCCATTTCTTATTCTGTTAGAGCTTTAGGCTCTTGCAGCGTCCTCTTGCCCCAGCAGGTCTGGCAAAGGTCTCTTCATCACTCACTGCAGCAGTTAGTCAGGCACCAAATACTTAGCAAGTGCAATTAGGTCTATGAAAATCTATCTTTAGTCTTGCCCTTCCCGCATCTCCCCCTAGCCTTGAGCAGACAGAAGATTTGGGCCAGAGGTACAGAACAGAAAGAAGCCTATAGCCTTCATTCTTTTTCATTTATATTGTTTAGGTGAATTTTGTCCAAATAATAGTAGCTGAGTTTGGAGTGATCATCTCTCATCAATTTTATACAATGTTCAACTTGGAATTTGAGGTGATTTTTAAACACAACATGATAGTTGGATCTACACAAAGGATCTCTATTTGTTGTTAGCCACCTAGCCAGAGCCAAATACTTTCTAGTCTTTTCTCCAGATAGTACAGGGCTAATTTCTGATTTGGAGGAACAACACTAACTCCTTGTCAGTGTATTATTAGTCAGCCAAAGGGGTGCTGATGCAAAATACCAGAAATTGATTGGTTTTTATAAAGGGTATTTATTTGGGGCAGAAGCTTACAGTTACCAGGCCATAAAGTGTAAGTTACTTCTCTCACCAAAGTCTATGGCCATGTGTTGGAGCAAGATAGCTGCTGATGTCTGCCAGGGTTCAGGCTTCCTGAGTTCATCTCTTCCCGGGGCTTGCCTCTCTCTGGGCCCAGGCTTGCTTCTCTCCACAAGGCCAGCTGTAGACTATCATGTGAATGGCTTGTCTCTTCCCGGGGCCTTCTCTCCTTCCTCACGACCAAGCTCCTCTGTGTGCTTGCTTCCCTGGGCTACAGCATCAAAACTCCAACATCAAAAAAACTCCAACTCTGTCCTTTGCCATGCCTTTTATCTTTGAGTCCCCACCCACCAAGGGGTAGGGACTCAATGCCCTACTGATATGGCCAAATCAAAGCTCTAACCATAATTTAATCACACCCAGAGGAACAGACCAATTTACAAACATAATCCAATATCTGTTTTTGGAATTCATAAATAATGCCAAACTGCTACAGTCAGTTTAGTAAATGGCAGATGTATTAGTCAGCCAAAGGGGTGCTGATGCAAAATGCCAGAAATCTGTTGGCTTTTATAAAGGGTATTTATTTGGGGTAGGAGCTTACAGTTACCAGGTCATATAGCATAAGTTAGTTCCCTCACCAAAGTCTGTTGCCATGTGTTGGAGCAAGATGGCTGCTGACATTCAGCACGACCAAGCTCCTCTGTGTGCCAATATCAGCTATAGGCTGGAATGAGTCTCGTCTCTCCCAGGGCTCATTTCTCTCTGGGCTCAACTGCTCTGTTTTCTCTACAAAGTCATCTGTAGACTATGAGGCTTTCTAGGCTTTGCCTCTCTTCCTGGGGCTCAATTCTCTGGGCTCAGCTGCTCTGCTCCTCTGTGTGCTTACTTCCCAGGCTCCAGCTCAAAAGTCCCTTGTGTCTTCCTTCTCCATGTCTTTACTTTCCCAGGCACCACATTAAAACTCCAGCATCAAATCTCCAACTAACTCCTCTGCTCTGCCATGTAGTTTTATCTGTGAGTCCCCGCCCACCAAGGGAGGGAGGGGAAGCATCTTATATTAGATAAGATGGTAAGGGGCACCTTTCTGGTGAGATGATATGTGAGCAAGGATTTAAGAGTAAGTGAAGGAGGGAGCCCTACAGATATCTGGGGAAGAACATTCCAGAAAGGGAGACTGGAAAAGTGCTGGGTTTGATTGAAGCATGGCAAGGAGTCCTGGGAAGTGTAGCTATGTACCAAGAAGGGGAAGGTTATGGGAGAAGTGGGTCTGAGGTGGGAATTCAACAATTCAGTTTTGGTCATGTTGAGATTGAGACACCTATTGAAGTGCCAGTGTTGAGCAGATCATTGGAAACATATGTCTGGAATTCAGGGAAGAGATTGGGGCTGGAGATAAAATGCTGGGAATGGCCAGCATAACAGATATGCAATTGGAGGAGAGTTTAGGGAGTGTTGCTAGGGAGGAGAAGAGGTCTGAAGACCAAGCCCTGGGGTGCTCCAGTACAGAAATGAGATGGAACAGGCAGGTACTCTGAGAAAATTAACAATCAAGAGAGAGTAGGGTACTGGAAGCCAAGTAAAGAACACGTTTCAAGAAGGGGGAGTATTAACCAAATCAAATGCTGGTGAAAGATCAGTTAGGATGAAGACTGATAAAACGACCATTAGATTTGTCAATGTGGAGAACACTGGAGACCTTGATGAAAATTATTCCAGTGAGGTGGCGGGGAAAAAAGTCTAATTAGAATGACTTCAAGAAGGAACAGGAGTGTGTCTATAACTGTTGAGGTTCAGTGATGGATACATGGGCACTCATTATATTCTTCTCCATTTTTATGTATGAAACTTTCCATAATAAGGAAATTAAAAAAAAAAAAAAAGAGAGCAAATGGGGGTTAGACAGCCAAATCAGGTAGCATAAATAACTCTTTTAAAGGGTTGGTCTTTAAAGAGCAGCAGAAAAATATGTTGGGGATGTGGGATCAAGAGATATTTAAGATCATGTTTTACATCATGTTTTGCTGATAATCTAATTGAGAGGTAAAAGTTTTGATTCGGAAGGGAGAGTAGGTGATTGTGAGAGCAGCTGAGAATGGAGGTCCCCTCTCCTTCACCTTAGCAGACTTCCCTTTATGAGCCCTGCACTCCCTCAGAGTCTAGGGACATGGAGGGTTACCTCAGACACTGCATCATGCTGACATCCCATAATATTCTTAGATAGGAGCCAGTGGTGGCTGCTAGTTCTTCTATTATTTCCTGATAACTGAGCCTCTGTCATCTGAAGATAACAAAATTTATTCAACATCTTCATTGTAGACATCGGTGAAACATCTGCCAAGCACCCCAACCTTATTTGAATTACACGGTCCCATCCCTCCACACTCTCAGGAGAACTACTTCCCTTCCCCCCACATCCTCAGGTTTGTAGTGGTGGTTGCCATGTTTGTATATGGCCCTGTCCCTTTGGGCAGATTTGATTAGTTCAGGAGTTTCTGTTGCTTGCTACCCAAAACTCCTGCTTACTAAAGGAAGACCAAGCAGCCCAGCATGGGCAAATGCACACAGGCTATATTAATTCTGTAAAAAAAAGACACTTAATACCTCAAAAATGGGGGAAATGAAACTTAAATGTGAGATTTATTGTAAACAAATCAGAAATTGAAAATGCCTATTAAGGCAAGTGATTAAAAGCTATGGCAGTTTGGGGAGTGGATGTGGCTCAAGTGGTTGAGCACCTGTTTCCCAAATGGGAGGTCCTGGGTTTGGTCCCCTGTGCCTCCTAAAAACTAACAAAAACAAACAACAACAACAAGCAAACAAAAAAACCAGCACCGGCTTCCCGCATACGAGGTTCTGGGTTCAATCCCCAGTGCCGGTACCTCAAAAACAAAAACAAACAAAAACATGCTGCTAGTCTAGCCCAGAAAAGGGACCAAGATGATCCTTTTAGGTGATGGTTTTCCCACTGGGGAATTTAACACATGGTTTTCTGCAGGACTGCACTGGCTAGATACTGTGTTAAACACAAATCTCACTGCTAGTTGGACAAATGCCATTCTTTCTGGTTGACTAGTAGAGGCTATTTCCACGATGTAGCTGGGCACTGATGTGTGTGCTCTCAGTTTAGCTGTTCTGCCTGGCAATACTGCAGATGTCTTGATTCACTGTCTATGGTTAGTGGTTAGGTTCTTGGATCACTAGAACCACAGCCACAGGGGCTTCAAGGGAGACCACGATTACCATGAATAAAATCAAACCCAGAGGATTGTCGGAAGATGGCATTGGACTAACAGGCAGATCTCAATGTTTTCACAAAAACAATAGAGAAAGAGTCAAAAGCTGTTCAAGGGCCCTGCTTTAGGGGTCAGCAGACCAGGACAGTGCTACACAACTCCCAGCAGGGTGAGGGACAGAGACACGAAGAACTGGAAACAACAAATATGAATTACCAAGACCCTGTGGTGGCCAGGAAGGGGTCCCCTCCCCCACCCCCAAGATATTAAGCTGGGGTAAAACCCCTGGCTCACTGCAGTTGACCGAGAGGGGAACAGATATCAGCTATTTCAAGGGAAAAAGGAGGTGTGTCGGGGGGCTTTTCTTCAGTGAATTTGGCCAGCAGAGCTTGCTTTGAATCTCCGTTCTGGAGATTCAACACAGGAACACAGGAAAGCCGAGACTGAAATACTTCTGTGCAAAGGTGCACTGATGAGCGCCATCTGCTGACCATTCCAGAAATTGCAGGGACAAAAACTTTTTGGTTCTCTCTGTATCATAACCCCTGGGAAAAAGCCTTTGTGCCCCTTTACTGAGTCCCTGGCCTGATTTTGATAACTTAAGCTGGGCAATTTTAAAGACTTAGAATAAGTTGAAGGATAAAGCAAAGAAGAGCTGTGAAAAAAAAAAAAAAAAAAAAGGCAAGAGAGAAACTGGCTATCTGAGTAAATTCACCAACATATTCAGATGCTTAGACTTCAGCAAAAAATTACAAGCCATACTAGGAAGCAGGAAGAGATGGCCCAGCAAAATGAACAAACCAAATATCCTGAAGAGATATAGGATTTAAGACAATTAATCAGTGATAATCACACAACTCTCCTAAATCAATCCAAAGAATTTAAAGAAAATATGACTAAAGAAATAAGGGATATTAAGAAGACACTGGAGGCAGATGTGGCCCAAATGGTTGGGTGTCCATCTCCCATATGAAGGGAACTGGGTTCGATCACTGGACCTCCCAGTAAAATAAACAAATAAAATAAAAAAAGAGAAAACACTGGGTGAGCAGAAAGAACAATTTGAAAGCCTGCAAAGAAAAGTAAAAGACCTTATGAGAATGAAAGACATGATGGATGAGATGAAAAATACATTAGAGGCACATAAGAACAGATTTGGATTGTTTGAAGACAGAATTAGCTATTTCGAAGACAGAACATCTGAGCTGGAAAAGACAGGAGAACAGAAAGAGAAGAGAATGGAAAAAATGGAACTCAGTCACAGGGAATTGAATGACAATGAGAAACGCACAAACATTCGCATTGTTGGTGTCTCAGAAGAAGAGAATGGAAAAGGGGCAGAAAGAATATTTGAGGAAATAATAAGCAAAAACATTCCAACCCTTATGAAAGACATAAATATCAATATACAAGAAGAACAATGCACCCCAAACAGAATATATTGGAATAGACCTACCCTGAGACACCTACTATTCAGAATGACAAATATCAGAGATAAAGAGAGGATTCCGAAAGCAGCAGGAGAAAAGCAAAGCATCACAAGAGAAACTCAGCAAGATTAAGTGTTGACCTCTCACCCGAAACCAAGGAGGAGAGAAGAAAGTGGTATGATGTATTTAAGGTACTGAAAGAGAAAAAATGCCAGCCAAGAATTCTGTATCTGGCAAAACTGTCCTTAAAAAATGAGGGTGAGTTCAAAGTCTTCAAGACAAAAAAAAAACCTGACAGAATATGTTACCAAAAGATCAGGATTACAAGAGGTACTAAAGGGAATGCTGCAGCCTGAAAAGAAAAAAACAAGGGTAAGAGATTTGGAGAAGAGTGTAGAAATGAATATTATAAGGAAGGGTAAACTAAAGGGTAAGAAGACAGACAATAGAATGATATGACAACAGAGAGCTGAAGGACAAAATGGATGAAATAAGTAATCCCTTTACAGTAATAACATTGAATGTTAATGGATTGAACTCCCCAATCAAAAGGCATAGACTGATAGAATGAATAAAAAACAAATGAGCCATCTATATGTTGTCTACAAGAGACCCACCTCAGACATAAAGACACAACCAGGTTAAAAGTGAAAGGTTGGAAAAATATATTCCACGCAAATAATACCAGAAAAACGGAAAAGAGCTGGAGTAGTGACACTAATTTCAGAAAAAATAGATTTCAAACGCAAAACTGTTATATGGGATGAAGAAGGTCATTATATATTAATAAAATGGGCAATTCACCAAGAAGAAATAACTATACTAAATATTTATGCACCTAACCTAAGTGCCCCAAGATACGTGAGGCACACACCGGCAAAACTGGAGGGAGAAATAGATGTCTCTATGATAATAGTTGGAGGCTTCAATGCCCCACTCTCAGTATTGGATAGAACATCTGGACAGAGGATAAACAGAGAATTTGCATAATATGATAAATGAACTAGGCCTAACAGACATTTATAGAACATTGCACCCCAAAGCACCAGGATATACTTTCTTTTCAAGTGCTCATGGATCCTTCTGCAAGATAGACCATATGCTGGTTCACAAGACAAGTCTCAATAAATTTAAAAATATTAAAATTATATGGAACGCTTTCTCTGATTTTAACGGAATGAAGCTGGAAATCAATAATAGGCAGAAAAAGGGAAAATTCATAAGCATATGGAGATTAAACAACACACTCTTAAATAATCAGTGGTTCAAAGAAGAAATTTCAAGAGAATTCAGCAAATATCTTGAGATTAATGAAAATGAGAACACAACATAGCATAATCTATAGGAGGGAGCAGATGTGGCTCAAGGAGTTGAACACCTGCTTCCCACTTGGGAGGTCCTGGGTTCAATCCATGGCCCCAGTACCTCAAAATAAATAAATTTAAAAAAAAAGGAAAAAAAAAGAGAGGAAAAAAACAAAAACAAAAACAAAAAAAAGACGGGACACTGCAAAGACAGTGCTGAGAAGGAAATTTACAGCCCTCTATGCTTACATTTAAAAAAGAGAACTAAAATCGAAGATCTAACTGCATACTTGCAGGAACTAGAAAAAGAACAGCAATCTAATCCCAAACCAAGTTAAAGATCAGTGCAGAAAGAAATGAAATTAAGAACAGAAAAAAAAAACAAAAACAAACCAGTAGAGAGAATCAACCAAACCAAAAGTTGGTTCTTTGAGAATATCAACATAATCGACAAACATAGACTGACAAAAAAAGAAAGAAGTTGCAAATAAATAAAATAAAAAATGAGAGGGGGGACAATACCACTGATCCTGCAGAAATAAGAGAGATCATAAGAGGATACTATAAACAACAGTATGCCAAAAAACTAGACAATGTAGAGGAGACAGACAAGTTCCTAGAAATACATGAACCATCTACACTGACCTGGGAAGAATTAGAAGACCTCAATACACCAATTACAAGTGAAGAGATTGAAACAGTCATCAAAAACCTCCCAAAGACGAAAAGCCCGGGACCAGATGGCTTCACAGGTGAATTTTACCAATTATTCTAAGACAATCTAATGCCAACCTTGCTCAAGCTCTCTCAAAAAATTGAACAGGAAAGAACATTGCCAAACTCATTCTATGAAGCCAACATTACACTAATACCAAAACCAGGTAAAGATACTATGAAAAAAGAAAATTACAGACCAATATCTAGTGTATGTGGATGCAAAAATCCTCAAAAAAAAAAAATACTTGCAAACAGAATCCAAAAGCACATCAAAAGAATTATAGGTATGAGCCTTCCTGGCACCGAGAGATTAATACCAAGCACCAACTAGCAAAGCAACTGGAAAAACTCCTCGAATAAAAAGGGGAAAAGGTAAAGACAAATGAGTTTATATGGCTAGGAGACTTCAAAGTGAATCGGGAGGTTATTCCAGAGGTTACGCTCATGCACATCTCAGCAGGATCTCATAGACTGCCAAAGTGGATACTACCCCAAATAGTGGGGCTCCTGAGGGCTCTAGAGACACCCAGGTCCTACCGTCAGGGCACATAGCTCTGGAATTTGGTGCCTTGCCAGTGGGCCCTACTTTGGAGTTTGTGCTCCTGAGAGTGACAGAGTTGGGCTCAACTATGTCTTCCCAGCACATGGCTCATCTGTCCCTTCTATTTAAACCTATCCTTTGTGCTGGAGTTGGTAGGTGTATGTCCAAGAGACTGGAATCTTTGGGCTGTCCATGTGCCAGCTGGGCCCAGAGCCTCCGCGGAGATGCAACACCTACTCTCCAGTTCATTGGACTCACCCAGGACAACTAACAAGGAGATGAGGTTTGACAACCACCATACCAAGGAAACAAGAGAGCCTACAACTGCAAGCAAGAGAGTCCCATCCATCGGCTGTATGGGATTGAAGCCCCCTCTCAGTTAGAGGTGGAGTGGACATCACCATCCCAGAATCCTCAGGATTGGGGAATGAACTATAGACTAGAATGGACTTACTGGTATTCTACTGTGGACATATTGTGATTCTAGCAGTGGAAGAAATTAAAACACTGATGTGGAGGCAGTGGCCACTGGAGGCTCTGGGAGCAGGGAGAGGGAAAAATAGTTGTGATGTGGGGACTTGAGAATCATCCTGAATGACATTGCAGCGACAGATATAGGCCATTTTATATCATCCCATAACAAGCAGAACTGTGTGGGAGAAGAGTGTGGACTACAGGGTGAACTGTGGTCCAGGCTCAGTGGCAATGTCCTAGGATGTGTTTATCAATTGCAATGAATGTGCCACACTGAGGAAGGATATTGTTTATGTGGGAGGGTGTGGGGGGTGTGGAGAGTGGGGCATATGGGAATTCCTATATTTTTTGTGTAACATTTATGTAATTTAAGTAGCTTTTTTTTTTAAAGTATTATACACCATGATCAAGTGGGTTTTATCCTAGGTATGCAGGGGTGGTTCAACACAAGAAAATCAATTAGTGTAATAAACCATACTGATAAATTGAAGAAGAAAAATCACGTGATCCTCTTGTTGATGCAGAAAAGGCATTTGACAAAATACAGCACCCTTTCTTGATGAAAACAATCCAAAAGATAGAAGGAAGCTTTCTCAATATGGTAAAGTGCATATATGAAAAACCTACAGCTAGCATTGTACTCAATGGTGAAAAAGACTGAAAGCTTTCCCACTGAGATCAGGAACAAGACAAGGATGCTCACTATTACTATTGTTATATAATATGGTGCTAGAGGTTCTAGCTAGAGCATCTGGCTACATAAAAAAATAAAAGCCAATCAAATAGGAAAGAAAAAGTAAAATTTTCACAATTCGCTGATGATATGATCCTATATCTAGAATTTCCTAAAAAATCCACAACAAAGCTACTAGAACTAATAGATGAGTTCAGCAAAATGGTGGGATACAAGATTTAATATGCAAAAATCAATAGCATTCTTTTTTTTTCTTTTTTAATATATATATTTTTTATTTTTGTAGAGATACTTAGATTACAGAAGTGTTACACAAAAAATATTGGGATTTTCATATGCCCTGCTCCTTGCACCTCCTACACCGTCCCACATAAACAACAATCATTATTGTGGCACATTCATTGCAATTGATAAACGCATCCTGGGGCATTGCCATTGAGCATGGACCATAGTTCACATTGTAGTCTACATTCTCTCCAACACAATTCTGCAGGCTATGGAAAGATATATAATGGCTTATATCTGTCTTTGCAATGCCTCAATAGCATTTCTATACACTACTGATGTGCAATCTGAGGAGGAAATCAGAAAAAAAATTCCACTTATAATAGCAACTAAAACAATCAGATATTTAGGAATAAACTTAACCAAGGACATAAAGGACCTGTTTTCAGAAAATTGCAAAACATTGCTAAAAGAAACTGAAAGACTTAAATAAACAGAAGGGCATTCCGTGTTTATGGATTAGAAGACTAAATATTGTTAAGATGTCAATTCTACCCAAACTGATTTACAGATTCAACACAATCCCAATAAAAATCCCAACAGCCTTTTTTTTTTTTTTCAGAAATGGAAAAACTAATTATCAAATTTATTTGGAAGGGTAAGGGGCCCTGAATAGTCAAAAAGATCTTAAAAAAGAACGAAATTTGAGGATTCTCACTTCTAGACTTTAAAGCGTATTAGTTAGTTATAGTGGTAAAAACAGCATGGTACTGGCATAAAGACACACAGATTGACCAATGGAACTGAATTGAGAACTCAGAAATAGACCCTCATATCTACAGACAGGTAATTTTTGACAAGGTGGTCAAGCCCTCCCAGCAGGGCCAGAATAGTCTATTCAACAAATGGTGCTGGGAGAACTGGATATCCATATGCAAAAGAAAGAAAGGGAACCCCTATCTCACACCTTATACAAAAATTAACTCAAAGTGGATCAAGGATCCAAATATAAAAGTGACAACCATAAAATTCCTAGAAGAAAATGTAGAAAAACATCCTCAAGATCTTGTGGTAGGCAGTAGATTCCTAAACCTTATACCCAAAGCATAAGCAACTAAAGAAAAAAATAGATAAATGGGACTCCTCAAAATTCAACACTTTTGCACCTCAAAGGACTTTGCCAAAAGGGTGAAAAGGTAGCCAACTCAAATGGGAGAAAATATTTGGCAATCATATATCTGATAAGGGTTTAATATTCATGATATACAAAGAGATCATACAACTCAACAATAAAAAGACAAACTGCCTGATTGAAAAATGGGCAAAAGACTTGAAAAGACAATTGTCCAAAGAAGAAAT
The DNA here is from genome assembly GCA_026826555.1 of Tolypeutes matacus. NCBI lineage: Eukaryota > Metazoa > Chordata > Mammalia > Cingulata > Chlamyphoridae > Tolypeutes > Tolypeutes matacus. The sequence goes on from JAKSZT010054304.1 coordinate 6,989,720, forward strand.
ACAAATGGTGAAGAAACACATGAAAAAGTGTTCAACATTCCTAGTGGTTAGGGAAATGCAAATCAAAACTATAATGAGATATCATTTCATACCTATTAGACTGGCCACTATTAAAAAGTCAGAAAACAGTAAATGGTGGAGAGGGTGTGGAGAGATAGGATTGCTTATTCACTGTTGGTGGGAATGTAGAATGGTACAGCCACTGTGGAGGACTGTTTGGCAGTTCCTAAGAAAGTTGAATATAGACTTGCCATGTGACCTGGCAATTCCATTACTAGGTACATACCCAGAAGAACTGAGACCAGAGACATGAACAGACATCTGCACACCGATGTTCATAGTGGCATTATTCACAATTGCCAAAAGCTGGAAACAATTCAGGTGTCCATCAACTGATGAATGGATGAACAAATTGTTGTGTATATATACACGATAGAATATTATGCAGCAGTAAGAAAAAATGAAGTCGTGAAGCATATGACAAGATGGATGAACCTGGAGGACATTATGTTGAGTGAAGGAAGCCAGACACAAAAGGACAAATACTCAATGATTGTGCTATTATGAACTAAATATATTGTGTAAACTCATGGAGTTAACCGAATATTGGTTGCTGGGAAATAGAAGGAGTTTAGAGAATGGAAACCTGAGGGTTAATCTGTGCAGAACTGGTAAAAAGGTTGTTTGTGAATCTTTTGAAGTGAATAGAAATTGTGAAAGCATATCATGGTGTTGGTAACTAGTAGAGCTATTATATGGGTATGACAGTGGCTGAAAGGAAAAGCCTAATTTCATGTATATTAATAGAAGGAAAGATTAAAAACTGTAACATGGGACTGTATATGAAAACTCATATTATAGCATATAAAACATGAATATGGGTGATATTGCATATATAAGACTGTTTTTACAAAATACAAATACAAATATTCTAGAGAGAAGGAAAAAGAATAGCATCTATGTACGGCATAGAGAGATTGAGAGGTGATGAGTTTTTTTTTTTTTTTTTTTATTATTGGAATAATGAAAGTGCTCTGGGGAATGATTGGGGTGATGAATGCAAAAATATGTGGTTACACTGAATACCATTGATTGTACATGTTGGATGGATTTATGCTTTATTAACATGTATCAATAAATTTGATTTGTTAAAAAAAATCAAACCCAGGCTTCCTCATTTGGCAACTGAGGGAGAATGTTCTATGAGGAGAGGCAGCTGGATTACACAGCTCTAATCTTTAAAAATCACCACAGCCGCCATCACATTAGGCTCTGTCACTGCGGCTGAGGATTTATAAAGGAAGTCTAAAGCTAAAGGGTTACAGACATCTAGAAAACTTCATTTTCAAAATAAATTTTAACCATCTTCAGTTTATTTGCATTGAGGTGTAACTTTTAGTAAATGAACAAATCTTGAGGGTACAGCTTAATGAATTTTATATATACTTACACATGTGAAATACCAACAAGAGGAAAATATGGAACATTTCTAGCACCCCAAGGGCTCCCCTGTGCCCCCTCCCAGGCAATACCCTTCTCTCAAGATAAACACTACTTTGACCCCATCACTGAATATTAGTTGGTCCTGTTCTAGACTTTCCTATAAATGGAGTCAAACAGAAGGCGCTCTTTTGTGTCTAAGCACTATGCCTGTGGCATCCTGTCTAGCCCCACCTAGCTCCCTTTCAGGAAGACCATCTTTTCCTCTCTTAGCTGAGACACTCTCAGTAGTTATCTAAATTCCCTGATGGCCAAACCAGGAAACTGATGCCCAGAAAAAAGCTGAAGTTTCCCTGCTGTCGTTTCCCATTCCTTCTCTGGATGAGTGGCAGTGGGAATAGTTATCTTCTTTTCTAGACCCCCACTCACTCCAAATCACGCCAGCATACAGCATGGTACATTCAACCTCTGCACAATTCTAATGGCTGAAGGATTTTTTCTTTTACATTTATTGTGGTCCGCTCACTTCACTTTGCAGATGAGGAAATGTTGGCTTAACATTATCCATAAATGAAGTAGGCCATGGCATATGTGACAGTAATTGAAAGCTGTTGACAAAGGATTCTCCCAAGACTTTACCTCCTGGGCCCTGACTTGATCCAAAAAAAATTTTTTTTTGCTGGATTTTCATGTCTTTTGGGTTACAGCATGAAAACCTCTTCTATGATATGAATGTTATCTGTGAAAAGTGTGTTGTCTTAGTTTGTTAGGGCTACCACAGTAAAGAACCACAAACAGAAATTTATTCTCTTACAGCTTTGGAAGCCAGAAGTCTGAAATTAAGGTATCAGCAGGGCTGTGCTTCCTCTGAGGGCATAGGGAAGGGCTGCTTCAGGCCTCTTCTGGCCTCTGGCAGTGGCTTGCTGGCCATCCAGAGCATTTTCTGCCTTAGTCATCACATGGTGTTTCCACCCCACCCCCACCCCAACCCCCATCTGGTTCCAAATTTCCTCTTCTTGTAAGAACATCAGTCATACCGAATGAAGGGCCCGCCCGACTCTAGTACAACCCCACTTTAACTTTCCTAATTCCATCTGTAATGACCCTATAACCAAATAAGTTCACATTATGAAGTAGTGGAGATTAGGACTTCAACATATTTTTCTGGAGGACACACTTCAATCCTTAGCAAGTATCCAGTCAATTTATTATTGCCTGTTAATACTGCAGGCAATATGATTTACTGTATTACTTAGTAATTAAGAGAGCTCCTGAGAGAATAGGATGTTGTACAGGTAAGTGTTATGGAGCTGAGGAGATTATTGATCACTATAAAACATGGCTATGTTTGGCAACCAAGAGACATTAAGAAAGTATAGAGTAAATGCGGCAAGGCAGGTTAAGGAGGAAATCAATAGATATGCGAAGACCTACCAATTGTATATGGAATTGGAATGGGGGCAATAGAGTTGGCCTCCTTTGTTACTGAAGCTCAGTTGGGCTTTGGTATTGACAGGTAAGTGGTTGTACCTATGCAGAAGATTTTTAAGTTTAATCTTATAAGAAATAAGTACTCTCTGTAGTGGGGATCTTACAAATCAGTAAAATTTCACCTGTGCTGAATGCCAGTCTAAATACTACTGAGGAAACGGCATTGGTCATATAGTAAGAAACCTGAATTGACATTTCTGCTTTTTACTGGAATTGAATAAGTGACTTCATCTTTCTGGTCTTTGATTTCCTCATCTATAAAACAAAAGGGCCCACATCTAATGTTCTATAGTAGCAGATTTTACAAAGAGTAAGAAAAAGATTGCACCCAAACTTAGTTTTCCTTGCCTTTACCCCAGCCCCCTATACTTGAGGATGCACCCCTGGGACACTATTTTTCTAAGACAAACAAAATGTCATAAAGATGGCAGCCCTCTGTGGAGAAACCCCAGCCTTTGGGTCTATTGAGAGTCAGTTTAGGAATTGTTAACAAGGGGCTGGCACACAGTTCCACAGGTGAAGGTGCAGAGAGACCTGGGGATGAGCTGCCCTGCCCTCTACTATTGTTCTCACAGGCATGAGAATAAGGGAGGAGTAGTGGAGGGGACTGGAGTCTGGGAAACTGGAGACCAGAGCAACTTTTCAGGTCTATGTTAGGACTTAGGGGTAGAATTAAACTGAGACTGGAGTGAGAAATTGGTCAAATTTTCACTCTTAACATGGAAAAATCAGTGATTGACTTTCTTTGGCCCTGACCACTTTGATTTGGAGTACCCTATGAGAGTAACTGCATGTGTACGTATGTGCATGTGTGCATGAGTGGATTTGCAGAGAGGTTCTGTCCTTGGAGGAGGTCAACCAACCTTTGGGCCAACTAGTTTTGTTATGGAAAGACCATTTTTTGAGGGATGGGGTTGTGGGGAAGAATGTAACAACCAGTTTTGGGTGAACCAGCGCTGGTTCTGGAGGGTGGAGCTGTGGTATGCCTCCTACATACCTGATGGATGGGGAGCGCTTGGAGCTTGGAGGCTGCTGAACAGGGACTGGGTAAATCCAGTTAGGAACATGATGGTCTCTTGGAACGAAAGAGATTCAGATCTTGACCTTTTCTCTTTATGGTTCAAATTCAATGAAATACATTGGATGGCCTGGGATAGGTCAAATCATGATTGGGAAGCAGGAAGAGTATACTATGATTGCTAAGACAAAATTCACCAGAATGGGATGGATAGTTTGAGTGGGTGACTGGTTTCCATCCAAAGATGGAACAAAGAGGTTAACAGTTGCTTCTGGACCCACTGTGAGAATTGCAGACACCTGGACACTGGTATGTCTTGAGAAAAGTGGCTGGTATGTGAGTTGAAGGGGTTGATCATTAAGAGTTTAAAATTGGGGTCTGGGCTAAAATTGCTGAGTAAGGTGCTTGGGGAAGGAGTGTCCACAGTAGTGAGTCATGTGAGAGAGTGAGGATGTCCCATAGATTTCTTTTAACTTGAGCAGGCAGGCAGGTGCTGGCAGTCACTACAGTTATGAAATTAAATTGATTAATTTTTCTAATAGAGGTTGAGTGACTGTCTTGGTTATACTTGAAGAAAACACTATCTTCCTTGTCTATATTTCTTTAACCCCTTGCACATGTGCCTGGCCTGTGCTAAGTACTCTATACATATTTACCCAGAATTTTGTAGAAAGAATCCTTAGCAATGCTTGGGAATTTAAGATGGGGAAACCACAAGTTTGGTTTGGTAAAATAAAATTCTGTGCATATTTTAGTCAAAGTTGTGCCTTTGTAAGATCATATCTTTTTGGGAGAAACATTTCTTTTGTTGGCATATTTTTAAACCTCCCTCTCCTGGAGTTGTATCATGTTTCCTTGGAGGTCCTTCTACCTTCCTCCATCCCCCTCTCCCTCCCTTCTTCTCTCCACCCCTTCTCCCTCATTCTCTTCCCCACACCCCCTTTGTTAGCGTTGGTTACTGGTGCCGAGGAGAACACCTCAGGAAAGATACAAAGCCATGATCTTCAGCTTACCTGGGAGGAGAGGAGGAAGGTAAAGCAAACAAAATTAGGCAGGCTTGTTGCAGCTTAACCTAAATGCCAGCGCTGATGTTCTTCCATGCTTGGTGCTATTTACGAGAGACTCATGAAATACCTTGAGGTTGGCCTACTGTGTGCTAGTCACCAGCGTTAACATTTATTGCACACTTGTTATATACCAGGCACTGTGCTAAGCTCTTTACATGAATTCTCTAATGTAATCTTTTAATAAGCCTACGAGGTGGGTACTATTCTTTTTCTAAAAAACAGCTTTATTGATATATAATTTGTATACCATAAAGTTCACCTGTTTAAATATTTCAACATGTACAATAAAATGGTTTTTAAAAGCATATTAACTCGGGAAGCGGCTGTGGCTCAATCAGTAGGGCTCCCATTTACCATATGGGAGGCCCCGGGTTCGGTACCCGGGGCCTCCTGGTGAAGGCAAGCCCGCCCACACGGCGTGGTTAGCTGACCCAGCGAGCACAAGCAGCAAGGGGGGGATAAATGAATAAATAAATAAAATCATTAAAAAAAAAAAAAAAAAAGCATATTAACAGAGTGATATGATCATCACCATAATCTAATTTTAGAACATTTTTATTATCCCCAGAAGAAATCTTGTATCCATTAGCAGTCACTCTCCACTCTTCTCCTGTTCTCCTCACCCTTCCCCGAGCCCCAAACAACCACTAGTCTACTTTTTTTTTCTCTATAAATGTGTCCATTCTGGATATTTCATATAAATGGTCTTTTGTGGCTGTTTCTTTTTCACTTAGCATATGTTTGTGAGATTCATCCATGTTGTGGCATCTACCAGTACTTCATTCCTTCTATTTTCAAATGCTATTCCATTAAATGGATGTATTATATTGTGTTTGTCCATTCATCAGTTTATGGACATCTGGATTGTTTCTGCTTTTTGGCTATTATGAAGAATGCTGCTATGAACAGTCATGCACAAGTTTTTGTGTGGGATGGGCACTATTATTTTCTCCGTGTTACAGATGAAGAAGCAGGCTCAGAGAGCTGAGATGAACTTTCCAGTAGTGCCCAGCTGCTCAGGGGTAGATCTGATCTATCTGATAGCAAAATCCATGTCCCCAACAACTCAATTCGCTGCTGAATTTAGAGAGGACACAAGTAGGAGTAGTTGCAAGTTACTCTGTGTTGTGCTTCCCCTTAGTTTCTTGTCAAATTTACAACAGGCCTCAGCTAAGATTGCAGGGAGAATTAAGGAAAGGGTCTGTGCTCACAGCTGGGAGGAGGCTGGTGTATGGAAGCTGGACAAAGCGGGGCAGGGCAGCAGGAGACAGGGAGACTGTGGTATAAGCAGAGCCTCTGGTGGCAGATTGCTTGTCCTCCAGGAAGGATTGGGTAGCAGGGAAATAGCTCTAGGGGATTTCCAGAAACACTTGAGCAGTAAGTTGTGAGTGTGAATACATTATAAATTGGGTTGTTAATAGAAATGTGACCTCAAAGTCTAGTGAAGTCTGGCAAATATTTGTTTTAATTTTAGAAAGTACGATTAATTTTGGGATAGATGTAAAAAAAAAAGAAAGTGCATTAATTGCACCTAAACAAAAACGTGCTGTAGTCAAAGCACTGACAAAAATAGTTCAGAAATCCAAGAATTAGCTTTACACTTTAAAAATTCACGAATGTGATGAATTGGATGAAATAAGGAAGGATTTTGTAATCTGTGTTAGTTTGAGACTGTATGTACCTCAGCAAATCATGTTCCTGAAACTGATCCATTCCTGTGGGTGTGAACCTATTGTAAGTGTGACCATTTGATTAGGTTACTTCAGTAAGGCATGACCCAGGGTGGGTCTTAATCCTGTTACTGGGGTCCTTTATAAAGGAATGAATACAGAGAGAGGGGGCCACAGAGACAGAGGGCAGAGAGAGAAAGCACTGGAAGCCAGAAGCTGAAATCAACAGAACACAGAAGCAGAGAGAAAGTTACACAGCAGGAAGCTGTCGGCAACGGAGCTCGGAGGAAGGAGAGCCCTAACAGATGCCTCCATATGACCTGCCATGTGGGAGAAGAGTCCAGGATCGCCGACAGATGGTCTTTGGGGAGAAAAAGCATTGCCTGATGAAGGCTTGATTTGGACATTTTTCTTTCCTCGAAACTGTAAGCTTTTAAACTAATAAACCCGCATTGTAAAAGCCAACCTATTTCTGGTATATTGCCTTGGCAGCCATTAGCAAACTAAAAAATGATCTTTTATATGAGGGGATCAAGGCCATTAGATTTTGAATTGGTGTCCCTATATATATATATGTTAGGCCACTGTTTAGTGAGCCTGTTGCTAAGATGGATAGCAGCAGGATGGTGCCATAAATTTTGGGGAACAGACGTGGCTAGCATGTAGGACAACTAACCAGGCGTTTCCTGGAATGCAGGACTTTCGGTTTGAAACTGGGACAGCTGTGGTTTGCCAGGGATGAGTTGGTCACCCTACACCACGTAACGCATGCTTATAGGATGTCCAGTGGGACTCAGGGATCCTATTCTTTTGACCATATAGGGAATTAATTTTTCCCTGAAGAGAAAGAGGGCAGAGGTGAGCATGGAAGAAGCAGAAAAGCTAATAGGTTAAACACCCCTTGTGGCCTCAATTTCCTACTGCTGCACTTTTTCTCAGCTCCCCGTGGATGGGTTTATCATTTGGCAGAGTTATTTACAGAAGAAAAACTGCTGCACAGAGTAGCTTGAAGTGTTGGATGCAGTAAAAAGAGCTGCTTGTTTCATTAAAGACAACTCTTTCCATCTGTCCCAGGTCTACTGAATGCATGTCCCTCTCCTTCTCCCCACATACTTGGTTATGACTAGAAACTCTGCATAAGATCTCAAAATTTTCTTTTCTCAAAGTTGCTGTAAAACTCCCAGCTTGGAGCATGGCCCAGAGATGGTGAGACTTCCAAGAACAGATCAAGTATCAGAGTTAGTGAATTGTGCAGGCTTACAGCACTATAAAACTCAGGAATAGGGTTTATTCACCAGTTTGGACCCTACATGTTGCAAGAGAGGCCCTAGGCATGTGGTCCTGAAATCACCCAGGATCTATTATTAGACTGGCTAAGAGGCAGGAATCCCATCAGTGGGTTTACTAGGGAGAGGAAGGTAAGTGAAGCAAGCATAACATTCTCCCAATGCCCTCATCACCTGCCATGTAAGGTCGTGCCTGTGAGTGAGGAGTAATGCCGGGGATGGGGCAAGGAAGGTGGGTCACTTTCTTGAATGTCCTCAGAGTTCTACAGAAACCTGGGATATAAACAACTCTGTGAGTAAGGGATTTGGATTAGGCAGAAATTGATGTGTAGATAGGGTATTTTTTGGAGAGTAGGGAAACAGGGTAAGGGTAAGGGATCCACAGCTTTTATTAGATTTCCAAAGGGATCTATCACCCCCAAAAGTGAATATCCACTGTTCTATTTGCGCATTGAGTGATATGGTCAGCCCATTAACACATTCACTGGATGTGCTAGTGACATAAATATTTCTCCAGGATAGACCTCTTCTTCTCTTGGTCCCAGACCCCATATATACTACTGCCTACAGGATATCTCCACTTCCAAGTTCTACAGGTGTCCCAATGCCAAAACATCTTAAACTCAACTCAATAATTGCTTCTCCTTCTATATTTTCTGTCTGGACGAATGACATCCTCATTTACCCAGGTACTGAATCTAGAAATCTGAGAGGTGTTGGAGAATCTCTCTCATTCATCTGTGACATCTGATTAGCCAATAAGCCTGATCTATCACACCTCAGACAAATTTCTTGAGTCAAACCTACCATCCCCTCTATCAATCCAAAGTGCCATTACCCTCATTTAGTAGAAATGAAAATCACAGCAATAAGCCTTGTGCCCTCTCACCTCAACTAGGGAAATATCTCAGATAGCTGCCTGCTTTTCCAGTAAAGGCTGAGTCAGGATTTCTTTTGAAATAATAGATGAATCTTTTGTGAGCCTTGGAATCTGTGATGGTTAATTTATGTGTCAACCTGGCTAGGATATGGTGCCGGGTTGTTTGGTCAGATGCTAGTCTAGACGTTGCTGTGAAGGTATTTTGTAGATGTGATTAGCATCTACAATCAATTGCCTTAAAAACCGAGAGTGCCTAGAAAAGAAGAAATTTTGCCTCAAGACTGCAACATCAACTCTTGCCTGAGTTTCCTGCCTGCAAGTCTGGCCTACAGATTCTGGACTTGCCAGCCCTTACAACTTCATGAGCTAATTCCTTATAGTAAATCTCTTATACATGTACACACACAAATGCACACACAATAAAATGCATATATATATATATATATATCCAATTGGTTCTATATCTCTGGAGAACCCTGAGTGAGATAGAGCCAAAGAGAGGAGGCCTGGAATGAGGACTCCACTGGCAAAAGAAGAGAAAATTCTGGGAATGCCACGTGTAAGGGGCTGAGTGAATGGAGATGGGATTTAAAGCCTTGGACCATATAGTTCCTCACTAGGAGAAGGGAGAACTGATGTGGACAGGAGGTGCATGCTGCCTGCTATGCTGTGAGTAATAAAGTCCTTTGCCTTTGGCCCAGGAGACCAGTGCTTTTTGCCACCATCCATGATATTGTGGCAGATTAACTTGGCAACTTGCAAAGAGGGAAATATCTTAGATCCATCACAGTTCTTGACTATAACCACAATCTTGCTCTTGTGATTTTCCTAATATATAAAAATCCAGTTTCTCTTGGTTCTTCCTCCAGTTTCTCTGACTCCTGGGCCAGGTGTGTGTATTTAGATCCATGATGAAGGGCCCAGATTTCTGCAGGACACTCTTACCATCAAGGTTGGGACAACAAAACTAACACCGGTCTCAGATCATCTTCATGGGCTCCAGCTCATGCTTGTGGGTTCCAGCTTGTTTTTGTCCTTCACTTTATATCCAACAGTACTTTCTGACTGCCTTCCCTGTGGACTTCACCTCAAGCTCCAAAATCAGACATGATGATAGCCTTACAGAGACTGCTTAAACAGTCTTTACAATTAATTTCATAAAGTAACAAATCTATCTATATCTATGAATCTATCTATCTATCTATCTATCTATCTATCTATCTATCTATCTATCTATCTATCTATCTATCTATCTATCCATCCATCCAACTAATCTATCATCTTTCTATTTTATCCTAGTGAGTGTGCTTCTCTTATTGAACCCTGATTGATATGCCCAACTTTATTAATACCTCACTCTCTATCTGGTTATTGGCTCTTTGTATTTGTACTCCTTTTGGTTAGGACCCAGAGGAATTGGTAGTGAGGGATTTTCACCCTCAAATGCTCACACTTTAAATGAAGACAGGCAGAAACTAACATGTTATGGGTCTCATGAAGAAAGCCATGTCTGAAAATTCAGGAAGCTAACCCTGCCCTAGTTTTGTATAACATGTTGTTTCTCAACGGGGCAATATTGGCATTCTGGGTAGAACAATCCTACTTTGTATGGGACTGTCTGCACAGTGCAGGTTGTATAGCATTCCTGGTCAGTATGCCCTCTGATCACTGAAATAACTAAAATTGCATTCAGATTTTCAAATAGCCATTGGGTAAAGTGGCATTGTGCCAGTTGAGAACCATTTTCCCTCATTGACTTCCTCAAGAAAACCTTTTTAGTATCCCTGAAAGGTCAGGTTCCCTGATCTCTCACATTCATTTTCCAGAGTTTATGAAGATTATATTATTAATGCCTTTCTTCTCCACTGGATTTTAAGTTCCATGAAGTCAGGTGCAAAGGAGTAAGAGACAAGACCCCTGAGGATTGTTAGAAGAAATTACAACCTAGGAAGCAATACATGTTTTATAATACACAAAAAATGTTTAATGCTGTAGCATATGTGAGTCAAAAATGTTTCAGGGGACTGTTATTAAATATGTGGTTGTATCATTTATCTATTGTCTCCATAGTGTTCTCTAATAAATCATCCCCAAACCATGGTTTAAAATGACAACCATTTATTATTGTTCATGAGTCTTTGGGTTGACAGGGTGGTTCTCCTGGTCTGGCTGGGCTCATCATGAGTCTGTGATCAGCTTTCATGATCCAAAATCTTAAACCATGTAGAGTAGCGATTCTTAACCTTTTTGGTTCCACGGACCCCTTTGCCAGTCAGGTGAAAACCATGGACCCCTTACTAAGTCCACACTGTACTGTATATTATTTAATAAATATATTACACCTGCACCAACACGTCCCCACAAGAATAATGTTTTTTTGAATTTCAATTCAAGCTCACAGGCCCCTTGTTAAGAATCCCTGATGTAGAGCTTCATTCTTTTGAGAGAAAAGGGTGTTTGAGTTTGAAAAGACGAGATCACTCTCCATATAAAAAACAATAGAGAGGAAAGACTGGAGAGGAAACAGATGCAGAGCAGACTCTTGTTCTCAGAGATGGAATATGTGTTGGGGGAGAGGAGGTTAGAGGCAGCCTGGGATCTATGAGAAGGGGTCCCAGATACTGGCCCTCACTTAGGGTTGGGACTCTGAGGAGTGGACATCAGAAAGCCCCAAATAAGTTCTAGGAATAAGACCTGATTTGCACATGAGCCAGTGAGCCATTCTCTCTTAGAAGACATCAGAAGGCGTCCTTCGTCCCGGCAATCATGAAGGAGGTTGGCAAAGGGTGTGGTTTGATGGAAACACAGTCCCACTACTGGCAAAACAGCTGACATCGCAATCTGCAGTGATTGTAGATGTCTCACAACCTTTGACTCCCTCACTCGCTGTGTTAAGAACAGAGTTAAGAACCTCCCAGACATGTTTGTACTACTTTACCATCCTCCGCATAACTGCTACCATTGACACTTGAACCAAACTAGGCTATTAAACTCCCTCCCCCACCCCAGGAATATGGAATTAGTATTCAGATTCAGCTGATCTTTTGAAGGGAAGAGACACAACCTTGGTTGCTAAAGGGTGGTCACCGTCTATCCTTTAGTTCTTTCTCCCATCCCCATGCAATCCCCAAGCAGAGGCAGGAGATGGAGTATGAGATCTGAGAGATTTCCAGGCCCCAGTTCCAGTCACTTGCTGAAGGTTTTGAGAGACTCCCCTGAGTTCTTGCAGTAAGTTCTCTCTTTTGACTTAAGCCAGCTTGAGTTGGTTTCTTTCACTTGTCACCAAAGAGTCCTAGTACAGTGGGCAAACCACTTTATATAACCAAGCACTCTTTTAAGCATTTTACATATATAAGCTCATTTAATCTTCACAACAAGCTTATGAAGTATTTTTGATACCCATATTAAAGAAAAGGAAATGAAGAAACAGAGGTATTGTGTTATTTAAGTAGCAGATCTAGGTTTGAAATCCAGGTAGTCTGGCTCCAGAGTCTAAAGTCTTTCCCATTGTGCTATACCACTTCTCCATCAGTTATGGGGAACCTCACTTCATTAACTCTCAGAGTTGGTTTAAGAGTTAACATCTATTGAACACTTACTAATATGCCAAGCAGTAGCTGCTATACACACATTATCTCATTTAGTTCTCACAACTGTTCTATGAAATTGGCTTATTATTTTCAAATAAGCAAGGAAAGTAAGACTTAGAGAGCTTAAGAAACTTGCTCAAAGTCACACAGCTGGCCTTGGCTCAGGTCAAGATCTTGCAGCTAAACCAGGAAGAGACTTTATTGGTGTGTGTGTGTGTGTGTATGTGCATTTTAGGCCAAACTCTAAGCCAAATTATTTCTGACATTCTCACCATGGATAGACTCTGTGAAATCTTTGATGGGGTCTCCATTTTCTCACAATGCAGTTTACTTGGTTGTTTTGGACAACTCTATTACAAAGTTCCCCAGGACAATCTTTGACATGTGTGAATGTAGCTCTTCAGTTTTTCCCCTGGGTCTTCCATTCTCCAAGTTAAACATCCTCAGCAGCTTCTGATTTTCCTCATATGAGTCAGTTTCCAGAACTTTCATCATGCTGGTCAACCTTTCCTTTTTGTGCTGTAGCAGGCAGAATGGAATGCGGCATTGCAGATGTGATCCACTGCAGTATTTGGGAGTACTGCCACCTCCCCTTCCCCTAACATTCTGCCTCTCTCTCAGTGTGCCTGAGATGGCTTTGCCATTTTTGGCATCCACACCAGGTGACTAAAATACCTAAGTTTTCCCACATCATCTGGTATTAAGCACATCTTATATCTGCACAGTCAACTTAAAAAAAGATCTATTTGCAGGACGTTATTCTTTTCTCATAAACTTTAGCCTGTGGAATTATTTTTAAATGAAATTCTGTCATATAATGCCTTATCAATCCTCCCTAACCTATATCAGCTAAAATTTGAAAGGCATGTCTCAAAGTCTTCTTCCAATTCTTTAAGAGAAATATTCAACAGGACAGAAACATGCACTGAGTTTGTAAGTGCCAGAAACCACTTCCCAGAGTAACAATGACCATTTCTTCATTGTCCTTCAGTCACCCAGAAAATCAAGGTAAACTTTCCCAGGCCCTGACCCTTCTGAATAACTGAAGTTCACAGCATTATTACTAAAGCTTCAAAGAAGTCTTGTCTGAGTGTCCCTAATTTTGAGCAATTATCACACACCAGGTGCTACTGCAGGTTTGAACTTGCAGATGGACCACAATTAGCTTTTAGCCAGTTTTCGTGAGATCTTGTTTCTAGTTCAAAGCATCTTCTCCAGTCCTTCCTAATGGTTTGCATCTCATGGAGATTTCAGAGGACTGAATTTAAGAGCTCTTTCTTTCCCTCAGCAGTGTTGTTTTTAGTCCTCAGGGTTCTCTGGAGGGGATTAAGGAGCCCAGAGAATATCACACTGCATATGTTTTTCTCTGTATCTGTCTCCTCCTCTCCATTTATTAACTGGAGAGGAGACATCTTGAGGTGGGAGGAAGAAGTCACTGAAGGGTGATGGGAAAGATGCGTGCAAGCGGGGAATGCTGGTCCTTGCCTAGGCGATAGGGGTGGGAGGGCAGGGAGAGCAGAGCTGACAGTAGGCAGCACCAGCCTCGGATTTTGTGTGGTGGGTATATATGGTGGGTCTGCTGAAACCAGAGCCTAGCGACTGAATGGTTCAGGGCCAGCCATAAGACCTAGAACTTTGCACAATCACTGACCCCCAGCTCATCTGAGGACCGACAGGAAAGGTCTGAAAATCTGCATTTGCTAGCAGACCCGGCCACCTCCTGCCTCTTTACCACGTCAGCCTCTTTAGTAGGACGCTAGGTGGCACCAAAGCTTCGACTCACCACCTGCTCCATACTAGTCCCTGTTGTCTTCTGAGGCAGAACTTAAAAAAAAAAAAACCAACAGAAAAACCATACTGCAGATTTTCTTTTTACAGAAAGAGTTACCCATGCACGACTAGAAGCTTTAAAGGGAGCTATAGCGATACTGAAACGTCCTCAGGGTGAAAGTTGCCTTCTGAGTTGGATAGGCAACGGTCCTCACCCCCAAAACTTTAAAAACAAACAAACAAAAAACCCAGAACAAAGAACATTATTTACAAGCATCCCTGAGGAGAATACAATGCAGTTTTGCTCCTGGCACTTTGAAGCTGGCAATTCGCTATTGGAGGTGTGCAAGGAGACAAAGCCTGTGGCTTCTGTGAGACCCATTCTCCTGGCTGCTCGGCAGTTGAAAGGTGATGGTTTCATGATAGGTTGCTGTCTCTAGAGGAGATAATTCTTCTGCATGGGTGGATGACATCCTGGTTCTAATGTCTGCAGGGCCTATAGTATTAATGGTGTCTTCAGGGTGACAAATGGACCCCAGGCAGATGTAGAGGGGCTGACCCAGAGGCTTTCTAATTGAGAAGGATTTGCTCAGGAGGAAGAATCTATCTGCCTCCAAGGCGCTGCTTTCAGAGAGTGATTGAGCCCATCCCACAACATAGCCCTGCTGTATCTGCAACCTAGAGGATGGAAAAGGACAAACAGAGGACAGCCCAGGCAGTGAAAACAAAAGCTCTCTGTAGGTCCCAGAACCTGAGCCCCAGAGGTGAAGCACCATGAGACCAACTGGATCTTATGATTTAGTTAACCCGCCCCCATCGTGTCTGCTTCTCCCCAATCCCCAATCCCTCTCCTTTACACTGCTGATACAACAAGGGTATTTTCTTAGAGTGCTGTCAAAGTCCTTTAAGAAGCCAACTCATTTCAGCTGAGCCTGCTACACTTGCACAAATGGGATCTTCTTGCTGAGCTGGGTTTTTCAGCTAGCTTGATTTCTATTTACGTGGTTCCAGAGACCACAGGGAGATGCTGCACCAGGCCATGTAGAGAGAAGCCAGAGCAAGTGTAGCAACCCCTGTCAGATCGATACTTCTTCTTTTCTCTTTCTACATAATCTAAGTAGTCCTGAATTTCAAGAGCACGAGAGAGCCGTAATTTTACAGAGGGTAAGAAACCCAGTTTTGCCATCTGTGTCGCTCTGAATTGACCTCCTCACCTCTCAAGGTCTTCTAGTGACTCACAGTGAGATGGGGAACATGGTACCCATGCCTTGTCTTCTCATATCCCTTGTTTTCTCTTAATGGCCTGGGGCCTGAGTTCCTCTGCCTTCAGTAAATGGACTTCCTTTTATATGTTCCATCATCTGGTTCTAAACCTAGAATTGTACATACATAGCCCTAAGTGCCTGTCCTTCCCTTAGCTGAATGAACCAAGGGTGGGCATTTGGCCAAAGGGAGTTCAATCCCTAGGTTCCTATGTGATTAGAGAGAGAGAAGCAGAAATGTCAAGAAAGAGTCACTGCTCCCTTGCACTGGTGCCTGGGCTTTTCAATTCCTTATATCTTTATTCTAGTCAGCCAAGAGGCTCTTCTTGACTGATATATTTTTTCCAAAACTGCAACCAGTGTTTGAAGTTAACTAACCAATTTGACAAAAGTATACTAAGTACCTACTATTGTACAAGTATACAGGCATTTGTACAAGAATTGAGGATATAGAAGTGATAGTGTTTCTAAATTCCAAAAAGCTACTAATCTCCAGAATTTGAAAGCAAGAAATCAGAATTCCTGGGAATTCTTGGGATTCCCTAAATCATAATTTTTCTTCTGTATTTTTCATACCACTTTATTTTCATATTTTAATAAATAAGAAATAATGATTTTAGTAGTATTTAAAAGGACTGTAGCCTATAGCAAATACTCAAACACTGGTAAACACCAACAAATATTATTGGGTAGTATTCTTATAATGTAAGATTCAGATCTTCCAGCAAGGTTAATAGCACTACACAGAATCACGTGTCAAATTTCTAATTTAAGGACCTGTCTTCTTCCAAAACTTATTATTTCTTGATATGCCACTTAGGATTTATATAAAGTATAATGTGCAGATATACTTATTAATGTTTATTTCATTTACAAGAATGACTCACCATTAGCAGCAGGCAAGGTCATGAATACGCACTGATAACCTGGCAGCAGCTACAAGCAAGACTGGTTAGGTGGTAGACCTTTCCTCTCCTTTGTGCTTCTGTCCCAAGACCAAATACATTGACCTTAACCTTCCACTCTGCATATCAGTGTTTCTGCTCTTGCTTTCAACTTGACATCCAATCATCAGTAACATCCCTACATTGATTAGAAAATTAGAATACATTTTCCTGTTTTCCTGATTCTTAGCGGATTTTCTCAGGGTTCAGGATTCAGAAAAACATTTACACTTCCTGAAAAACTCCAGGAAAGAACTCTTGTGTGGAAACCTTAGATATTAATAGGTTTAGTTTCTTCTTTGAGGTCTCAAAGTTTGGTGCCAGCTTTGTACACATATGGCTTATTTGCTGCCACATACTCTTTATGCCCATTGTAACCAGTGCTGAGGAATCCTCACATTCTTTCCTGCTGAGTCTGAACATTGCTTGAGAATCTTTTTCACAGCAGTGTTTGGAGCAGCTACTACCAATGGTTTAGATAAATCAATTGGCTATCCTGGGTCAGGGGACCACTTATTCCACATAAGTGTACCTTAGGCTCATGTTTCTAATATTTAAAAACCATCTGAAATTCCTCCTTCCTTCAGGGAAGCCTTCCTTAATTAATGAATGAGAGTTAGCTAGTAATTAATCCTCTACATTCAAATTCTGAAATTCTCATTTCACTTTTATCACACCAAAATGAATAGATTTCTTTGCTTATAATATGAATGATTTCCTGGTAAATTTGAGTATTTATGCTAGGTTTGCAGTTTTTTTATGCCTCAGAATTGCTATGTTCTGTCCCAGACTTCTATCTGGCAGAGGGCATGCAAATGAGGCGTTTGGCCAGATGAATGCTAAATAAATTCATGTGTAAAACACAATGTCCAAAAATATGGGTATGGTGCATTATAGCTTACAAAGAGATTTCAGATATTTTATCTCATTTGACCTTTGCTGATGATCCTGCCCTGCCCCCATTTGTAACCCTTCTGTGATCCAAAGCTTCTTCAAAGATGAAGCTGTTACAATAGCTGAATACAATTAATAGGAAAATGAAATAATAATGATAAGTTTAAATGTAAGAGATAAAATACATAAAAATTGTTTTAAAAAACTAAAACTAAAATAAAATTAAAAGATTGGGATATTAAAAAAATGAAAAATAAAAAAACAAAATTTTTTGACCTTTTGACTTTCATCACTGCAATATCTGGTGTCCAATCCGTTCTGTGGCACCTTCCTTCTCTCATTCCCCAGTGTGTCACTATTTTTCATTTTGTTTTCAAAGAAGTTTTAGGTCACAGCAAAGTCACATGGAGAATACAGGAGACTCTTATATACCCAACATCCTGCCCCTTTCCTCTCCCCCATCTTAATACCTTTTTACATGTGGATGGTAGCATTGTTGTAACTGATAAACAAATAGTGAAACATAGCAACTAAACATTGTCAATTGTTTACACTATGGTTTACATTTTAGACCGTATACTTTTATAAATTTTGATGATATTTACCATGTCCTGTGTCCATCACTGTGTGGTAATGAAGAACATTTCCACTGACCACTAAATACCCCCTGTTTGATCTATTCTTTTCCTCCCACCCCATCCCCCCTGGGTGCATGATGACCCCCTGGCTTGACTTGTTGGATGACAAGATTCATAGTTACATGCAAAAAGAGGTCTTGAAACACCGGTTTGTCCTCTCCTATTAGGAACTGCCCTTGCTCTTGAGAGATTCTCGCCTGTCTATTTCTGAACAAATCAGTCCTCCCAAAGATGGGAGTCCAACTCCTTCCCGCTCATTATGTGGGTCTACACCCACTGATACAACACATTATGACGGAATGATCACTCACACACTCCCTAGAAGCCTGCTCCAGGTGCTCCCTGTCCTGAATGCACCCCCAACCAACACCCCAAACCAGTGACCCTTCCTTGTCTTATTGCCATAAGAGCATTCCCACCTCTGTACTTTCAACCTCATAACCACAAATCCCCAGTGTTCACCTGGTCCTTCTCCCAACCCTCCCCCCAGTATGCTGAACCTTCTGACCCACCCTTCCCAATACCCACCTGTCAACTCTGCACCACCCAACCCAATAATAGCACTACCCTCCTGTCTTATCTCTTCAATACAAAACTACACTCTATCACTTTACCATAGATTATGTCCATACAGGTGAGGACTCACAAATTTCTCTATCTATTTCTTATAAACCTATCTTACAGACAATAACTCTCTGAGACTGCTCACTTTCCTTAATTCATATCAGTGAGGTCATGTAATGTTCATCCTTCAATGCCTGGCTTGCTTTCACTCAACATAAGGTCTTCAAGATTCATCCATGTTATCCCATGTGTTAGCACTTTATTCCTCCTTACAGCTGAGTAGTATTCCATTGTATGTATGTACCACATTTTGTTTATCCACCTATCTGTTGATGGGCACCTGGGTTGATTCCAACTTTTGGCAATAGTGAACAATGTCACTATGAACATTGGTGTGCATGTATCTGTTTGTGTCTTTACTTTCAATTCTTCAGGGTGTATACCCAGCAGTGGAATCACTGGATCATATGGAAGTTCTATAGTTAGTTTTTTGAGGAACTGCCAAACTGTCCTCCATAGTGGCTGGACCATTTTACAATCCCACCAACAGTGGATGAGGGTTCCCATTCCTCCACATCTTCTCCAACACTTATAGGCTGCTTTTTAAAAATAGCTGCTATTCTAATGGGTGTAAGATGGTATCGCATTATAGTTTTGATTTGCATTTCCCAAATAGCTAGCGATGTATCTTTTCATGTGCTTTTTAGACATTTGTATTTCTACTTCGGAGAAGTGTCGTTTCAGGTCACTTGCCCATTTTTAAAATGGATTGTTTGTCTTTTTATTTTCGAGGTGTAGGATTTCTTTATATATGCAGGATATTAGGCTCCTATCAGACATATGGTTGCCAAATATTTTCTCCCATTGGGTAGGCTGCCTTTTTACTTTCTTGATAACATCCTTTGAGGTGCAGAAGTTTTTAATTTTGAGGAGATCCCATTTATCTATTTTTCCTTTTGCTACTCGTGCTTTGGGTGTGAAGTTCATGAAACCATTTCCTATTACAAGGTCCTGTAGATGCTTCCCTACATTATCTTCCAAGGTCTTTATGGTCTTGGCTCTTATATTTTGATCTTTGATCCATCTTGAGTTGATTTTTGTATAAAGTATGAGATGGTGTTCCTCTCTCATTCATTTGGATATGGATATCCAGTTCTCCAAGCACCATTTGTTGAAGAGGCCATTCTCTCCCAACTGAGTGGGCTTGGTGACCTTGTCATATATCAGATGACTGTAATGCAAGGATCTATACTGGAACTCTCAATTTGGTTTCATTGGTCGGTATGTCTATCCTTGTGCCAATATCATGCAGTTTTGACCACTGTAGCTTTGTAGTATGTTTTAAAGTCAGATAGTGTGATCCCTCCAACTTCATTTTTCTTTTTCAATATGTGTTTGGTGATTCAGGGCCTCTTACTCTTCCAAATAAATTTTGTAGTTAGTTTTTCCAATTCATAAAAAAATACAGTGTTGATTTTTATTGGGATTGCATTAAATTTGTAGATTAGTTTGGGTAGGATAGACATCTTGATGATGTTTAGTCTTCCTATCCATGAACAGGTAATATTTGTCCATTTATTTGATTTCCTTTAACAGTGTTGTGTAGTTTTCTGTATATAAGTCTTTTACATCTTTAGTTAAATTTATTCCTAGGTATTTGATTCTTTTAGTTACTATGGCAAATGGTATTTTTTCTTGATTTCCTCCTCAGATTGATCTTTGTTGGTGTACAGAAATGCTATTGATTTTTGAGCATTGAGCTTATAGCCTACAACTTTACTGAACTCCTTTGTAAGTTCTAGAAACTTTGTTGTAGATTTCTCAGGGCTATCTATGTATAGGATCATGTTGTCTGCAAATGGTGAAGTTTTTACTTCTTCCTTTCCAATTTGGATGCCTTTTATATCTTTTCCTTGCTTCAGTGCTCGAGCAAGTACTTCTAAGAAAATGTTATTAGGAGTGGTGATAGTGGACACTCTTGTCTTGTTTCTGATCTTAGAGGGAAAGTTCTTAGGATTTCACTATTGAAGATGACGTTAGCTGTGAGTTTTTCATATATACCCTTTATCAGATTCAGAAAGTTTCCTTCTATTCCTAACTTTTGCATTGTTTTTATCAGGAAAGTGTGCTGTATTTTGTCAAATGCTTTTTCTGCATCTATAGAGATGATCATGTGATTTTTCCTTTCAATCTGTTTATGTGGTGTATAACATTGATTGATTTTCTTATGTTGAACCATCTTTACATACCCAGATGAAAGCCACTTGGTCATGGTGTTTAATTTGTTTGATATGTTGTTGAATGCAATTACCAAGTATTTTGCTGAGGATTTTAGCATCTAGTTTCATTAGAGACATTGGTCTGTAATTTTCCTTTCTTGTGGCATCTTTGTTTGGCATTGGTATTAGGGTAATGTTGGCATCATAGAATGAGTTAAGCAATATTGCTTCTACTTCTATTTTTTGGGAGAACTTAAGTAGGCTTGGTGTTAGCTCTTTCAGGAATGTGTGGTAGAATTCACCTGTGAAGCTTCTGGTCCTGGGCTCTTCTTATTTGGGAGGTTTTTGATGACTGAGTCTATCTCTTTACTTGTAATTAGACTGTTGAGTTCACCAATTTCTTCTTTCATCAATGTAGGCTTCTTGTGAGTTCCTAGGAATTTGTCCATTTCCTTTAGATTATCATTCTGTTGTCATATAATTTTTCAAAGTATCCTTTATGGTACTCTTTATTTCTGTGGGGTCAGTAATGATATACCCTTCCTCATTTCTTATTTTGTGTATTTGCATCTGCTCTCTCTTTTTCTTTGTTAGTCTGGCTAAGGGTTTTTCAATTTGATCTTCTCGAAGAACCAGCTCTTGGTTTTGTTTATTTTTTCAGTGCTTTCTTATTCTTGATTTCATTTAATTCTGTTCTAATCTTTGTTATTTCCTTCTTTCTACTTTCATTGGTGTTAGTTTGTTGTTGTTTTTCCAATTCCTCCAGGTGTGCAGTTAGGTCTTTAATTTTAGCTCCATCTTCTTTTTTGAGATATGCATTTATGCCTATGAATTTCCCTCTTAGTACAGCTTTGGTTGCATCCCATAAGTTTTGATAGGCTGTATTGTCATTTTCATTCATTTCAAGGTAGTTACTGATTTCTTTTGAGATTTCCTCCTTGACCCACTGTTTGTCTAAGAGTGTGTTGTTTAACTTCCATATCTTTGTGCCTAATCTGGTTCTCTGGCCCTTAGTGATTTCCAATTTCATCCCATTGTGGTCAGAGAAATTACTTTGTATAATCTCAATCTTTCTGAATTCATTGAGAGTTGTTCTGTGGCCTAGCATGTGGTCTATCTTGGAATATGATCCATGTGCACTCGAGAAGAATGTATACCTCGCTGTATTTGGTTGTAGCGTTCTGTATATATCTATTAGGTCCAGATCCTGTAATGTATTATTCAGAGTCTTTGTTTTTATTGATCCTCTGTCGAGATGTTCTGTCTAATGGTGATAATGGTGTATTAAAGTCCCCCACAATAATTGTAGAGACATTTATGTCTACACTTAGTCTTTCCAGTGTTTGTCTCATGTATTTTGAGGTTCCCTGATTAGGTGCATAAATGTTTATGATTGTTCTTTCTTCTTGAAAGATTAGCCCTTTTACTAATATATAGTGTCCATCTTTGTCTGTTACAATAGTTTTGCATTTAAAGTCTATTTTGACCAATATAAGTATAGCTACTCCCCCTTTTTGGGTTGTTGTTTGCTTGTAAAATTGTTTTCCAGCCATTCACTTTCAGCCTCCTTGAATCCTGGGTCTAAGATGTGTTTCTTATAGACAACGTATAGATGGGTCATATTTCCTTATCCATTCTGCCAATCTGTGTCTCTTGACTGGTGAGTTTAATCCATTAACATTCAGTGTTATTGCACTCAAGGAATTTCTTACATCAGCCATATTTTCTTTGGGTTTATGTATGTCATATTTTGTTTTTATTTCTCTTTTTGTCTTCTTAGTTGTTCTTACACTCTCCTCCAACTCTCTCTATCTTGTTTTTTCATTTCAACCTGTAGAACTTTCTTTAGTATTTCTGGAAGGGCATGTTTCTTATTGGCATACTCTCTTATTTTCTGTTTATCTGTGAATATTTTGAGCTCTCCATCATTTTTGAATGCCAGCTTTGTTGGATAGAGAATTCATGGCTGGAAGTTTTTTTTCTTCGAGTACCTTGCCTATGTAATACCACTGTCTTCTTGCCTCCATGGTTTCAGATGAGAAATCAGCACTTAATCTTATCGAGCTTCCCTTGTATGTGATGGTTCTTTTTTCTCTTGCTGCCTTGAGTATTTTCTCTTTGTCTTGAGCATTGGACATTTTGACAAGTATTTGTCTTGGAGTAGGCCTGTTAGGATTTATACTGTTTGTGGTGCTCTGTGCTTCCTGGACATGTATGTCCATCTTCCTCAATAGGGTTGGGAAGTTTTCAGCCATTATTTCCTTCAACACTCCTTCTGTTCCTTTTCCCTCCTCCTCTTCCTCTGGGATGCCTATAATGCATATGTTTGTGTGGTTTCTGTTGTCGTTTAAATCCCCAATCCCAGCTGGATTTTTTCTGTCTTTTTATCTATCTGCTCTACTCTTTGTTTTATTTCAGATGAACTGTCTTCCATATCACTAATTCTTTCTTCTGCCTGTTCAAATCTGCTGTTATGTGATTCCAGTGACTTTTTGATTTCTTGGGCTGTGCCATTCATCACCATCATATCTGTTATCTTTTTATGTATGTTTACAATTTCTTCAGTATGTTCTCCAAGTGTCTTCTTAATATCCTTAATCTCTTCTTTCACTTCATTAAGTTGGTCCATAATATTTGTTTGGACAGCTTTGATTAGTTCTTTGATGCTCTGCATTTCTTCCTGGTTTTTAGTTTTTTCATTGGACTGGCCCATGTCTTCCAGTTTCTTAGTATGGTTTGTAATTTTTTGTTGCCCTCTGGTCATCATTTATCTTGATGGGTGTATTCAGTTGATTAGCCTCTCTCTCTGCTCTAGAGTTTTGTTTAGCTGCTGGTTTTGTGTGTGTGTTAAGTTTTCTCTTTGACACTTTGTTCTTCTTGTTCTATTTCCTTGCTGTTTTCTGTGTTCTCTTGAATGAAAAGATTAGGGGCAGGGAAATTGATAGAGATAAGAAAAGAAAATGGATAATTGTAATAATAATAAAAGTTAGAAGAGGGACCATACAAGACTTAGTATAATGAATATTTAACTCATGTAAGCAGTGTAGAGTAATAGGAATAAAAAGAGGAGTACCTACAATGAAATGGGAAATTGAATAGAGATAAATATATAGAATGATTTAAAAGGCCAGAATGTTGAGGAGAGAGAGAAAGAGAAAAGAAAGAACAGGAGGAAAAAAGTTAACAATAAAATAAAAAAAGAAAACAGAATAGACAAGATAGAAATAGAAACCAGTAAAGTTGAGGACTCATAAAAAAAAGGTGGAATTTAAGAACCACAACAGAAAGCAGAAGATAGAAAGATGAGGGAAGGAAAAGATTTTGGTAGACAAAATCAGTATACACAGAAAATGGGAAATCAAGGAGAAGAAGCACATCAAAGAAGAAACAAGCTAGCAGCACCTAATTAAAAAAAAAAAAAGGGTATGCGAATATTCTCGCTGTCCTGATTTTGTGATAATCAGGGTAGGCTAAATATTCGCTATATTAGAAACCATGCATGTGTCCCCAGACCTAATTTTTTTCCCTAGGTCTGGTTTATAGAATGCTGGTAATAAACCAAGCCTGATTTATTTTATGTCCATCCTGTATGGGATATCCAGACTGTAACTCTGGGTATCTTTGGTCAACCTTAAGAGATGTAGCTGGGGGATGGATGTGGCTCAAATGGTTGGGTGTCCATCTCCCATTGGGAGGGACCTGGGTTTGATCCCTGAGACCTCCCGGTAAAAAGAAAAAAAAAGAAAAATATAGAAGGCGCGTGGGCCGTCAGGCCCCATCCATGGGTGCGCTGCCAAGCCCCGCCAAGCCACATAGCAAGATGATGATGTAACAAGAGAGTGACACAAGGGAGAGCCAAGATGAGATGCGCCAAAAAAACTGGAACTAAGGTGGTGCAGGCGATAGGACGCCTCTTTCCCAAATTGGAGGTTCCGAGGATTGAATCCTGGTGAAGACAGGAGGAGAAGGATGAGAGGAGAGGGCAGGAAACAGACACAGAGAATTGCCCAGCAAATGGACACAAAAAAAGCAAAACCAGGCGGGAGGGGGATGTTAAAATGGATAAAAGTAAATAAATAAATTTTTTTTGAAAAAAAAAAAAAGGGAGGGGAGGAAAGACGAAAGAAAAACAAAAAACAAAACAAAGCAAAACAACAAAAAACAAAAAACAATAAACAACAACAACAAAAAACAAACAAACACACTAGCAGGCAGTCAAACAAAGCTAAGGAAGAACAGCGTTCCTTCTTGGGGAGCCTCTCAGGCTGCTTGTGTTCCTCAATTAATTACCCTGCAGGCTTCTCTCTGCAGGTTTTGAGGCAGATTTTAGCGAGTAAACTAAGTTAAAAATTTTTTTATGTAAACTTTTTTTTTTGGGAAAAATAAGGGACCCAAAGAAGCTAGTACAAAAATAATGTCTATGTTTTCTCTGTCCTATGGTATTAACTGGATGTTAGATATCCCGGTGGATCACTACTCTTAGAGGAGATGGGAATTGAACTAGGGACCTCATATACTCAAGGCAGAAATTCCTCCACTGACCTACCTTTCTAATTGGACCAGTTGGCTCTTCAGAGAGCTATTAAGTCACTTTCCCCCAGGCAGGTTTTACTCTCCTAGGGCAGCAGAATTCAGCAGGCTGTATGAGCTGATCCCCACTCTCCTCTCCTGGTCAGGTTGATTTCCCTTTTGAAATTCAAATGGGACCCTAATGACTGTGTTCACCACACCACACTGGAATGATTTCAAGCCTCTTCTAGACCACCCCCTCCTCCCAGGGGACCCTAAATAGGCTCTTGAAAACTTATTAAGTGCTTTCCATTGCCCGACTCCCTTAAGGGAGTTGAAATTCTGATAGTCCTCAGCACGGAACTATTAAATTGGCAGACTCTGCCCTCTCTCAGGCCAAGCCTCTGTATCCCAGGGCAGTTAGGTAAATTAGGCTTCCTCAGCAGATTCAACTCTCCCCCTACCTTGCACTTCAAGTTGGCCGGTGTGATCCCCAAAGTTCAAAGGGGGTCCAGGCAACCAAACCCACAGAAAGGAAACTCCTCTCTGCCCCTTGCCAGAACCTTCCCACTCTCAGAGAATGCCCCCTCTTGCTGGGTGATCAGCAGAAGTCAGGGCTCACCCTGGCCCCTTGCCTTGAGGGTGGGGCTTAGCCATCGTGATTTCTAGGCATGGGGCTAAAAACTCACGGTTTTATTTTAAGCAATCTATCTCCCTGTCCAGCTCCCTCCAGATTGAAGCCCCAAAGGCTCCCACTCCGTGGGCTCTCAGAACAGCTTACCTGGGCAGGATCCTGTCCCCAATCAGCCATCCTTTGTGAGAGAGATGGTGAGTGCCCACTTAAACTGACACCATCTTCCTTGGACTCCGGTATGTACTTATTTTATCCCTGTACTGAAGGTACCTTCAGTTTTTAACTGAGCTTGATTATCACCTGTTTAAAATATGTTTTGTGCATGTGCTTTGTTGGGGAGCTCAGCTCCCAAATCCCAAGAGAGTTTTGAAATCAGAAAGTGTGAGTTCTCCAACTTTGTTCTTTTTTCTAGATGATTTTGGCCATTCAGGACCCCTAACCCTTCTGTATAAATTTGATGATTGGCTTTTCCATTTCTGCAAAGAAGTCTGTTGGAATTTTGATTGGGATTGTGTAGAATCTGTAAATTGCTTTGGGTAGAAATGACATCTTAACAATATTTAGTCTTCCAATCTGTGAACACAGAATGTCCTTCCATTTATATAGGTCTTCTTTGATTTCTTTTAGCAATGCTTTGTAGTTTTCTGTGTACAGTTCTTTTTTTTTTTTAAAGATTTTATTTATTTACTTTATCCATTTTAAACACCCCCTTCCCCATTTGCTGTTTTGTGTCCTTTTGCTGGGCAATTCTCTGTGTGTGTTTCCTGCCATCTCTTCTCATCCTCCTCCTCCAGTCTTCACCAGGATTCGATCCTGGAGACCTCTGATGTAGGAGAGAGGTATTCTGCTGCCTGCGCCACCTCAGCTCCTGGCTTCTGGAGCTTTCGGAGCATCTCGTCTTGTCTCTCCCCTGTTACGTCATCATCCTGCTGAATGGCTCCCGGGGCCCGACAGCTCAGCGGCACACAGAGCCTGGCAGCCCATGCGCTTTCTATATATATTTTTTATTTTACCGGGAGGTCCCAGGGATCGAACCCAGGTCCCTCCATATGGCAGATGGACGCCCAACCATTTGAGCCACATCTGCCCCCTGTGTACAGTTCTTTTACATCTGGGTTAGACTTATTCTTAGATATTTGGTTCTTTCAGTTGCTATTGTAAATGGAATTTTTTCTCTTGATTTCTATTGCAGATTTTTCATTACAAGTGTAGCAAAACATTACTGATTTTGGGGGTGTTAATTTTGTACCCCACCACTTTCTCTATAAGTCACTAGACTGACTTGAGGTAGAAAGAAATCCTTATTGGCACCATCTAGTGTCTGGGGATAAGGTAGCGTTGCTCTCAGCATTTATTCCAAGACTTGACCTTATCATGACACTAAGAAAACCTCAAGCTGGAAATGACACCCAAAGAGGTAGATAAGGGTTTTCAAATGGGTCCCACTTATCTTCACCAACAATTCACTTTGATCTTTGGGTTTTAGCTTTTTGCCTGTCCTGTCATTGCTCTTCTCTGATACCTTTTCTGGCTCCTGCCACTCTTTGCCCCTCTGGGATACTTTCCTTAACCACATCACTGTGCCACTTTATCCACAGACATCAGCTACAGTGATTTGGGAATGGATATAGCTATAGAGGGATTGGGGAGCAGGGCCACTGGGAATCTTGGTTCCACTGAAAGCAGAGAGTTGGTGTAGGGTGAAATGAGATAAAAGTTGTCAAAGGGCTTTGCCAGCTGTGGGTGAATGTTGTTACAGTGCAATTATTACTATGCATGATGGAACACTTGGGTAGGGGAAGAAGAAATGGATAAAATAACTTCTATTCTTGGAGGACTCGTGAAAGAAGCAGTAACACTTGGTACCTTTAGAATGGATGCTATGAGATTCCTGATATTATTGTTAAAAGAGAAAATGAGCAGTCAAGAAAATCATTTCAGCCTCATGAAAAGGAGGCTGGTTCCACAAAGCTGGAGGTAGACTTAAATCAGGCAGAAGGCTCAAGGGAGAGGGACAGTTCCATAGATTCTGCTCCTTTGAATTTCCTTTCAGCTTGAAAGGAAAGCTGAAAGCCTTTGAGGGGCTTTTGGGAGAGGGTGAGGGATGGGAAGGCAGTAGAGGGAGGAGAGTAAAGAATGTGTACATCTCTTAGCTGAAGGGGCCTCAGACTATTAACAAACGCTGAAACATCCTGATTTTTAAAACTACCTCTGTGGTTGATAAATCAGAGCTCCTTAAATATTACTACTGGCATCTACCACCATTCTCTGAGTACCCACGAACACACAGATGTATGATCCAGTCAGCACTTTAGTCACTGAGGCAGCATATGTTCTCTGAGTACAATCCTTTGGCTTGCAGAGTATGAGGCTCAGTGAAAGGAAGGTATAAAAAGGAGAGGACACGTTCTCTTCCTTGAGAAGCCTGCATTCCTAATGAAGAGAAAATATGTAGGAAACAATGAAAGCAAAATCTAAGACAATAAATAATCCAGTATGATACCACATATAAAGACCATAAATGTGGTTGAACAAAGAAAGCCGAGGCCCCCATAGATTGGGATGGCTGGAAAAAGTTGTCTGAAGGAGGTGGGATTGGAGTTAGGTCTCGAAAAGGAGAATGTTAGATTTGCAGAGAAGAAGGGAGGCACTTTGGGTAGATGAACAACCAGCTAAAGGAGAAACAGGGTATAGTCCTGTTTGACATAAAGGGAAGGTTTTCAACTGAGTGGGAATTTGGAAGTTAGCTGGGAGCAGGCCAAAGTGAGAGCACACGATCCTATTACCTGGTTCAGTGCTGGGGAAAGGGCATCTCTTGATTCTGAAGGCCATGGAGAGCACTGAAGATGTTTGGAATGCAGAAAGTCAGGACATGAGTCATTCCTTATTGAGTCAGAGATTCAAATTTCATTAGAATTGGAAGAATCCTAAGGGATCATAAAAGCCAAGCCCCTCATTTTATAGGTGAGGAAACTGAGGCCCAGAATGTGCGATGATTTGTCCAAGACAGTCCAGCAAGTTTGTGGCAAGGCCAGTTCTCCACCCAAGATTGTCTGATCTTATCCAGGGGCCCAGAGGTCTTTGCTTCAATGTTTTAGGATCCTGCGCTCTTTGTCACATTCCGATTTTAAAGGTGAGGTTCATGTCAGCTTGTTGTTGCCACCTTCTGTGGAACCAGGTCCTGCCTGTGCTCCTTTCCTGCCAGAATCCCCCCTTGTCCATTTGGGATTTGGAAATCCTTGGAAGAAAAGCTTTCTCTTGGCACTAAGAGCTGAGTCTAAATGATGGCTGTCTTAGTAACGATTGGGGAGTTGGAAACACAGCCAATGACTTAGTTTATCATGCAGCTTGCTTGGCCATTTTTTCTTTCATCAAATATTTACTGAGCACCTACTAGGTAATAGGCATTGCTTGTGAAGAAAACTATTTTTTTTTAGGCTAGTGGGAAACAGACAATTAGGGAGTGCCACGGAAGGGGGTGGTGAAAAACAGGGAGCTGTAGGAGCTCAGAGAAATGGGGTAGGGGTGGGAAGGTGGTGGTTAGTTAGGCAGGCAA
The DNA here is from genome assembly GCA_026826555.1 of Tolypeutes matacus. Classification (NCBI taxonomy): domain Eukaryota; kingdom Metazoa; phylum Chordata; class Mammalia; order Cingulata; family Chlamyphoridae; genus Tolypeutes; species Tolypeutes matacus. The sequence continues at coordinate 7,019,152 of JAKSZT010054304.1, forward strand.
AGAGTCAGTGGAGAAGAACCTTCTAGGAAGAAGAAAAATCCAAATAGAGGCCAGGAGACGAGAGAGAGCGAGAGGTACGCTCCCGGTCTGCACTTGGCTTTGTGTGTCTGAAGCACTGTGAATAGCTTGGGGGTGGTGAGTGACAGAAGCTGGACAGATCCATGGAGCACACAGCGAAGATGTTTTTAGACATTTAAGGAACTTGGATTTTAAATGGAGGGCAGTGGGGAGGCCATTGTTTCATTCAACAAGCTTCTTAGGACATTGCTCTGCGCTTGGGATATTGTTCTAAGCACAAATATTAACCTCAACCAAGCCTTAAAGCAACTCTAAGAGACAGGTAGTATTATTATCCTATTTTACAGATGAGGAAGCCAAGCACAAGAAAGCTAAGGCGCTTGCCCAGTATCAGTCAGTATGGTGCTTTGGAGCTGTATGTACCCCAGAAAAACATGTTTTTAAACTTAACCCTTTCCTGTGGGTGCGAGCCCATTGTTAAGTAGGACTTTTTGATGAGGTTACTTCAGTTAGGGTGTGGCCCAGAGTAATCAGGATTAAGATTAGATTTTAATCCTAATACTAGAGTCCTTGATGAGCCGAATGAAATTCAGACATAAAAGAGAAAGCCAGAGGGAGCCACCAGAAGCTGAACAGCAATGGACCCTGGAAGAGAAGGAGGAGAACAGGAGGCACCACCAAGTGCCTTGTCATGTGGAAAGCTAGGGGCCAAGGACTGCTGGCAGCCAGCCCAAGAATGCCACAGTCTGGGGAGAAGGCATCGCCTCATTCGCACTTTTCCTAACCTCAAAATCGTGAGTGAATAAATGCCCCTCGTTTAACCCGACCCATTTCCTGGTATTTGCTTGAGCAGCCATGGAAACTAAAAAATCCAGCTAGAAATGGGAGAGTCAGGATCCGTAGCCAGGCTCTGACTTAACCTCTGTGCTATGTTGACTCATTTAAGGGTTTTAAGCTGGGGAGTGGTCAGATAGAAGTTTTAGAAAGATCACTCTGCGTGCCGTGAGGGAAGACCTGAGCCAAGTGAGGAAAATGGGCTGTGAGGAACTGCGTTTAGGAGTGGTATGAGTATGAGAAAATAGTCGTGTTCAGACAATCTGAAGGCATTGTCCCCAAATCTGGAGATCACAGTTGCTGCCTACATGCTATGGACAGTACAGTGTCATGACTGCTTCCTTCATACTGAGGCTTCTTAGTCATTGGAATAGATATGCGCTGGCGGTTGTTTCTGTGAAAGCAGCAGAGGTGACTGAGGAAATGGAGGACGGATGATGAAAGTCAGAGTTACATAAAGCTGAGCGAAGTGCCTCTAGAGAGCTCCTGGGGAAAACACAGGAAACAGGAGGGGGTGGGGCAGAGAGGAAGGAACAGACAGAGGTCTACAGACCCTTGACAGACAGGGCTCCTTCAGCAGACTCCAAGGAGGGCGGGCTCACGAGCATGGTTCAGAACAAAGGCCGGCCGGGGAAGAGAGCCCACGTTTTGGCTGGACACAAGGAAACGTCTCCGGACAGGGAGGATGAGTTTAGAATCAGTTCTTCTGTCAGGCTTGAGTGTGGATTGTGTAAAGGGGTGTAAGCAGGCCCTCCTCTCCCAAGCTCAGCTCTGGCCTGCCCTCGCAAAGGCCGCCTAATTCACGTCTAATTCACGTTCGCTCCATGCCCGGGCCCCTCACTCATGGCTGGGCTTCTGAGGCAGACTCTTCAGGGAGGCAGCTGGCGGAAAGTAGGAATTCCTCCAACCGAGACTGATGCACGTGACCTTCGGGTCTTCCCGTATTTTTGTAGGAGGGTAAGAGAAAGAAAAAGTCAAAGAAAAATGGCTGAGTGGCCCTGGCACAGGAGGGTCTCATTCTTTGGCCTTTACAGATTAAATTCCCCAATACCTGCATGGAGCTTAGTGTCTAATTCATGCTCAGTGAGTATTGGTGAATGGGCTAATGCATATCAGAAAGTCCCGCAAGGTCAGTTTTATAGATGCGAATATTGAAGACGCGAGGGACCGACAGATATGAAGGGTCAAACGTGTGTAGAGATTTCTGCAGTTTGGAAGCCCAGACTGGGGAAGAGCTGGGGAGGCATCAGTCCTGCACTGTTCAGAGGTAGTTGCTTCTGACACAGTCCACTTGCCCCATATCTTGGAAGTCTCTTTGACAGTCTTACTTTTGTAACAGGGAGAAGTGACCCATTATTTTGGTAGAAGCTGACCTGGAAAGAAAACCCAGTTAGCTGCTGAGTGACTGAGGAATAGGCCAAGGCTGTCCTTTCTGTGGGGAGCGGGCTGCGGGTGGCTCCTGCCGCCTCCTTGGGGCACGCTGACTCATTCCTCTCCCAGACAGACAGATTGCATCTTGCGTGGGAGTCGCTCTGCTGAGCTCAAAGCTGCTCCCTGAGAGTTCCGGGAACTACACCGGCTGAAGGGAGCGATTGTTCTAAACGTGCTCTTTAAACGATCCTTTTTTTTTTTTTTTTTTAATTATCATCCTGTTAATGGTTTCCTAAGAGGAAAGCGTAGGCACCACTGTCTTCAGAAAATGGTCTGCTCTTCCTCGGGGGTCCTTGGTTCTATTGGCTCTGAATTCTAAACCCTGCTGGGTAAGGTCAGCCCTGACTTTTAGTGCCTCTGTACCTGGCATAAATCCTGGGCTAAAATTCCCCTCGTATGGCTGCCTTCCCTCCCACCTGTCTTGGGATCAGACTCTCTGGGCATCGTCCCCCAAGCAGATGGCAGCAGCTGATGATCGGATGACTTAGCAAGGCCCTGAACAGGCGATATTGGCTCATCATTGTCAGGCTATATCAGAACAGAGCTGACAGCTATCGAGGCTTCCACGGCAACAGGAAGAAGCAGATACTGCATGTGTTATTTTCCCAGGTGCCCAGGGTTGAAAGGAGGAGGCTGGGCTGGCAAGAGTCCCTAACTGCTGCTTGTGTACAGCACCCTTAACCTGGGACGATTGCTTTTGGTACTGTTCTGTAGCAAGGGCTAGATTTCTAACTGTTCCTAGTATATATAGCTCTGGTAGGGACTCTGGTGGCAGCTGATAAAGCAGGAGGCATTTAGGTCAATTTTCATTGTGTGAACACGACAGAGCGAGGCCCTGGAACAGCAGGGTCTCCTCTAGATGTTACGGAGGGCCTGGCTGGCTGCATGGAGGGCCCAGGTGGCTTGCTCATCCAGTGCCACTTAACCACTGTTTGCTGAGTGCCTCCTGGTGGGCTGGGGTAGAAAAGCAAAAGGTAAGCCTGGTTTCAAGGAGCTCACAGAGCAGCAAATGGTCCCTGAAGCGTTTGATGAAAATGCTGAGAGATCAGTTTCCTCATAGATAAATTGGAGACAATGAAAACCTAATGGTGTTCTTGGGAGAATTTAAAGGGATGATGCATGTAAATAAAGCTTTTGTTACATTGCCGGCACATAGCAGATACACATTATCTGTTGAAGGAATAAAAGAATAAAGATGACTCAAAGGGGCTAAGATGGAAAAATAAAGGGACTAAGACTGATCAAGCATGTGTATTGTGCTGATAGGTATAAAGTCTAAGTTAGCATCTTACCTGCTTCCAGGTGGGGGTATGTGGAGGGTAGGTTGGGATGGGCTGATCTATTAGCCAAGCCTGGGAGTATGAAGGCTGGAGGTTGGCTCTCAGAACAGGGTCTCAGAGAGAGTGCTAGGATGAGCTGGAGCTGCAGAGCCAAAGGGCCATCAGAACAAGGGGGCCCTGGGTGACTACCGGGGTTCAGGATGCAACATTAATGAGGTGGGGAGCAGGCAGACAGATGGGCAAATATGGGATGGATGTGGCACCCTGCCTGCAGCTAGGATTTCGTCTCTGCTTGGGGATGTGTTTACATGGGCTGGTCTTGTCTCTGAAGGGAAGTGGAGGTAGGACATCCCTCCAGGGAGGCACTAACACACACTCCCTGGCCAAGCCCATGGTATTAAATTAATACATACTGAATTGAATATTTTTCCATTTCTGCTGCTCTCATCAGTTTTCAGTACAGCGTAAGAGTTGAGAGCGTGGACTCTAGAGCCAGGCTCCCTGTGTTTACATCCTGCTCTGCCACTTATGGGGTATGTAACTTTACTAAGCACTCTCTCTCTGCCTAGTTTTCTCATTTATTAAGTGTGACTAGTACCTCATGGTGCTGCTGTGAGAATTGAATGAGCTGGTATAAGTAAAATGTTTAGAATAGTGCCTGACACATTGTAAACTCTCCATAACTCTTAGGTATCATTAGTACTATTTTTACAGTTGAAATAAGGATCCATATAATTCTGGTGAATAAGCAAGCAAGAGAGTTGTGATGTAGAAGAATGACTATTGGATGCAATCCTACAATGCTGTAGCTTAATGACTAGGGCCTAGCATGTAGTAGATGCTCAAGAAATATTTGTTACTGCTGATTTGTGTAGAGTGTAGTTGTTGGGGGCAGGGTGAAAACAGAGGATGGGCGCAGGGCTTTTCAGGCAATATGCCTGACTTCAGAAAAAGGAGAGGGGGATAGGCGAGTGTTTCTTGGATTGGGACCCAGGCATAGTTGGGATTCTTGAGCAACAGTCTTGGAAGCTGGTCAGATTTGGGAGGCAGAAGAGGCATGTGAGAGGGAAAAGTAAGAATGACTCTGACTTGTGAACAGTTCCATTCTTGGATAGATGGAACCATGGGTTCTGATTGCTGGTGTCTCATCTGTAAAATTGATATGATAGTATTTTTAATATTAAAATATAAAAAATATAAATACATAAATACTTCTTCCCTGTGTAAGTCATAGGTTTGTTAGTGAGAACCAAATGAGGCAATACCTGTGAGAGTGCTTAGTGAACTGTAAATTACCGTGAAAATATTATGACTAGTATTATTACCTATCTTACTGAAACCTTCATTTTCCAGCATGCCCTTAACTTTTACACCTCAGGGATATTTGTATTTTCAGAGAGAGCTTAGGAAAAAAGCCTTGTTTAATTCAAAGGAATGAAGAGCAAATACTGGCATACCAGGAGACGGGTCATTTCTGCCCCAAAAAGCCCTCTAATCCTCAGCACTGGGACTATGAAAGCTGGGAGGGAGGTGGGTGGTGAATAAGATGTGTGGTTGTTTGAAACTGCATATACCCCAGAAAATCATGTTCTTAAAGCTAATTTATTCCTGTGGGTATAAACCTATGTATGACCTTTAGATGAGGTTATTTCAGTTAAGTCATGGCCCAGGGTGAGTCTTAATCCTCTTACTGGAATTCTTTATACTTGGGATGAATACAGAGAAAAAGAAAGAGAAAAGCCATGGAACCAAGAAGCTAAAAGCAATGAAACTCAAAGAGAAGGAAGAGACCAGCAGATACCCGCCATGTGCCTTGTCATGTGGCAGAGAAGTCTGGGATCAACAGCAGCCAGTCTTCAGGAAGAAAGCATTGCAGTAATGTTCCCTTTATTTGGACATTTTTTTTTCAGCCTCAAAACTATAAGCTAATAAATTCCATTGTTAAAAGCCAGCCCATTTTATGGTATCTGCTTTCGGCAGCCTAGCAAACTAAAACAAGGTGTAACAAAGGAGTGGCTGTAAAATGCTCCTTACCTTCCATTACTTCTTGGAACTTGTTTTAGTTTCCCAGCCTGCTTAAGCAAATACCATGAATGGGTATTTATTCATTCACATTTTTGAGGACAGGCATCATCAAGGATATGCTTTCTTCCTGAATACTGTGGCGTTCTGGGGCTGGCTGCTGGTGATCTTTCATTCCTTTGACATGTGGGAAGGCACATGATGGCATCTCCTGGTCTCTTTCCTCTCTTCTGGGTTCTGTTCCAGCTTCTTGCTTCCTGTGGCTTTCTCTCTCTCTCTGTTAGAATTTCATTCTGCTTGTAAAGGACCCCAGTAAAAGATTAAGACCCATCTTGATTGAGGTGGGTCACACCTTAATTGAAGTAGCCTCATCAAAAGGTCCTACTTACAATGGGGCCACATCCATAGGAATAGATTAAATTTAAGAACATGTTTTTCTGGGATACATACAGCTTCAAATCACCACACTCCACCGTCTGAACCCCCAAAAGATATGTTTTTTTTCTACATGTAAAATACATTCATTCCATCACAATATCTCAAAAACCTTAAGTCATTTCAGAAACAAGGCTTAGTACAAAGTCTCATCAAAATTGATTATGGGTATGGTCTGTCCTAGGGCATAATTCCCCTCTGTCTATAGACCTGTGAGACCCAGAGAACAAGTTATCTGCTTCCAACATACAATGGAGGGATAGGCATAGAATAGACATTTCCATTCCCATAGGGAGAAATTGGAAGGAAAGCAGGGGTCATGGGTCCCAAACAACTCTGAAACCTAGCAGGGCATACCCCATTAGATTTCAACGTCTGAGAGTCATCTATGGAACAATGTTTTGTCCACCGGGGCTGATGGAGCAGCAGTGCTACCCCTTCTAAACACTTGCCCACCAGCCATGCTCCCCCTGAACACTGAGGTGAAGGCTCCACCCTCTCCAAGCATCAAGATGGCACTGGACTCTCCATAATCCACTCTTTCCAAGTACTGGAGCACAGGCTGCCCCCTCTCCAAGTACTGGTGTGGCAGTACTCTTCCTAAAAAATGAGGTGGAAGGTCCACCCTCTCCAAGTGCTGGAACAGGCTCACCCTCTCACACACTTGGGTGGGCCTGCTCTCTTGGCCCAAGAAGATATCTTTAGTCCATACCTAAGCTTCCACAGTTATGCCCTTGAAGTGATTTTTCCTTCATTTTTTTCCTCCTCCATCCCTTTTAGTCTAGGTTTGCAGTGGTTCTGTTCATACAAATTATACGAAAAATCTTGTCAGTTTTGCATGTAGTTCAAAGGGGTCCAAACCATCAGACAAAAGAACTTTTCACAGATCCTTCCTGGACAACTGCATTTCCAATCCTGACTTCCATGGAAATTTCTGACTGGTTCCATGTTCAGTTAAACCCTCATATGGAGCACTATTTTCTGGGAACTTGGTTTCTGGAAATTCAGAATTTTCCAAATCATCAGTTACTGGCCTTTTTGTGCCCAGGAGTTGAGTTCTCAGCTTATCTCTTTCCTCTTGCATTTTACTATAAGCTGGAAGGAGAAACCAGGCAGCACTTTCCACATTTAGCTTGGAAATTATCCTCAGCTAAATATCCAAGTTCACTGCTTTCAAGTTCTGACCTCCAAGCAACATCAGAACTCAATTTCACCAAGTTTTCTGCCACTTTAAAACAAAGATCACCTTTCTTCCAGTTTCCAATAAGACAATCATCATTTTCATCTAAGGCCTTATCGAAAGTACCTTTAGCATCCACCTTTCTACTAACAGTCTCTTCAGAGCAATCTAGGCTTTCTATGAAGCACTTCACAATTCTTCCAGCCTCTACCCAATACCCAATTCCAAAGCCATTTCCACATTTTTGGTATTTGCAATAGCAGCACCTGGTAACAAAATCTGTTTTAGTTTCTAGGCTAATTAAGCAAATACCATGAAATGGGTCAGGTTAAACAACGGGGATTTATTTGCTCATGGCTTTACGGCTAGAAAAATGTCCAAATTAAGGCATTACCAAGGTGATCCTTTCATAGAACTATCTCCAGCATTTACCCACACAGACCAGTGTCTAAATGTGGTGGAGTAAACCTAGTGAAAGGCATACCTTGTAGGTGAATTCCTGCCAAAGGAGGAGAACTGAAACTTTTGGAAGGTCATATAGACCCAGTTATTGTTATACAACATATGACAGTTATGTCTGTATCAATAAATGCTCTGTTTTAAGAGAATAAAATTCCTACTGCTTTAATATAAGTTTCACAAATAAATGGAAAACTTTAAAGTATGGAAATATTGAGTCTGCTTATATATGTACCAAAAATCACATTAAACTCTGTTTTAGTTTGTTAGGCTGCTGATATGCAATATACCAGAAATGGGTTGGGTTTTACAATGGGGATTTATTTGCTTGCAAGCTTACAGTTCTGAATTTGTGAAAATGTTCAAATCAAGGCATCATCAGGCAACGCATTTCCCCCAAGACTGGCTGCTGGTGGTACTGGCCTCATCTGTCACATGGCAAGGCATATGTGACATTTGCTGGTCTCTCCCTCCTCCTCTGGGCTTCCTTGCCTTCAGCTTCCTGTTTCCATGGTCCTCTCTCTCTTTGTCTGAATTCATCCCATGTATAAGGACTCCAGTGAGAGATTTTCAGACTCACCCTGGGCTTAGTTACCTTAATGGAGGTAACCTAACTAAAACAATAGGTTCATACTCACAGAAATGGACTAGCTTTACGAAATGATTTTCTAGAGTACATACAGTCTCAAACTACCACAAACCCCCATGGGAAATATTCTTCAATTTCTTTTCTAAGTGCACATAAGCATGTTTTTCAATATTGATCAATCCATATGCAGTAAATGCACGTATAGAAGGATGCAACTCTCTTGTCTCTTAAAAGAGGGAGTGTCATTCTCTTTTCTTTTTCCAAGCTGGTTGTAAGAGGAAAGTTTGTTTCCTGTTATTTCCCACCAATTAGTGAGAAATGAGGGTCATGAACTAAGGAAGGCTGTAATTAGGGAGGTAAAACAGGGCTTCAAGGAAATCACCACGTGATTGCATTTAGGGAGCCATTGGACAAGAAAGGCTAAAAGAGTGACTGAATTTTAAGTGCTTCTGTGTGGTTGAGGCCATCCCACCCCAACGTATTACTGTCTTCCCTCACTTAGAAATGTTCTCTGCCTTCCTCCTCCTACTTTTTGCTTACTACCAGTAATACTTGACCAGAAGAATAGCATTTATGCACAATTCCCATCCCTCCCCCGCCTTCTGTCGCTCATGGATAGCAATTAATTAATCAATGAGTTCATTTGCTTAAGAATATGAATTGAGCAACATTTGATTTTATAGCATGACATTTTTTTTTATTTTTTTAAAGATTTTATTTATTTATTCATTTATCCCCCCCTTGCTGCTTGTGCTTGCTGGGTCAGCTAACCACGCCATGCGGGCGGGCTTGCCTTCACCAGGAGGCCCCGGGAACCGAACCCGGGGCCTCCCATATGGTAAACGGGAGCCCTACTGATTGAGCCACAGCCGCTTCCCTATAGCATGACTTTTAATGTAGCAAAATGTATGGGTTCTACTATGAAATTGCCTTCAAACATTAAGTTTTCCCGGTGTTCTTCCTCTTTGCACTCAATTTTAAAGAATTCCATTCATATAACTTAAGGAATAAGTTAGGGAATAAATGACTGTTCTAGGGTTCAGGAAACATGGATGTTCACTGTACAGCTGGATGGGGGTGTGATTCTGGGAAGGGGCAAGTTACCATAGGAAAGAAATGAAGATGTCAAGCTAACGAGAAAACAGCTAAGTGCAAGCTTGAGAGAAGTATAAAGGAAAAGAAAGAAGGGGTGAGAACCAGCACATGCTGGAAATGAGGATTCACACTCAAATGATACTTTATTTACAAATTCTTGCTTGGGGGGAGGTATTGTGAACCTAAGTGAGGCTTCTTCTAGGGTGCAGACCTAACAGAGTGAAGGAAGGACCTGCTGGGACTCTTTTAGCATGTACCAGTGCTTCTCAATCTTCTCCATAAAGATAGATATGATAGATGGTAGATATGAAAGATGATAGAGTGATAGAGATAGAAGATAGATATAAATAGATATCATATGTGCTGCACATAGAGAATGATAGCAATTGTCCAGCACACTGGCATAACTGAGGGGTTGCTGTCTGCATGAGGGATCTGGCCCTGAGACTCTGGCCATGCAGTCCCAGTCCAGCAACCCTGGGGGCCATGGGGAAATGATATCTCTTGCAACACCAGTGCTCAATATGCAGCATGCTGGTTGATAAGCTCTCCTCTGAGGAACCAACTTATCTTCCTCAGGGTAAAGAGAACTGAGGACAAGCTTCATCTAAGAATAATGTCTTGGAGTCATAGATAAAGGACAGTTTTGAGTACAGCATTTCTTCTGCAAGAGTCCCTCTAGCTCTGGCCACCAACCAGTTAAATGGTATTTATTGAGAGCCCATTAAGTGCTCTGTGGGACATGCCTGGTCCTGAGGAGGAAGGAGGAAAGCTGTATGCTTGAAATCTCTGTGAGACACTGGGAGTACCAGGATATGGTGGACCACAGTGCCAAAGTGGGAGGGGTTATGCTCCTTGGCTAGGTCAGGACACCGAGGCCTCTGGCCACCATGGGGTAGTAGGCATTGGCAGAGTCTGAAGCTTGGCCAGTGGGAGCAGCTTCTTGGGGTTGGCTCAGCAGATTCCAAGGTAGCAGCCTTGGCCATGGCTGGAGGCCTTTTTCTAGGGGCTCTGTGAAGACCTGGTACTGTGACAGCACTTTTGAAAGTTTCAGAGAGTTCAGCTTTGAAGCAAAAGAGAAAAAAAATGGTTGCTGCCATGTGGTGGGTGAGAGGATTTGGTGTAGTAAACACATGGAAGCACATCTGGGGACTTCCCAAAATAGATGTGGATACTTAGGAGGGGAGGTTGCGATACTGTTTATTAGCATCAAATAATGTTATAAGACCTTACTATGACTCTAGTTTTGATCCCCAGGATGGCGCAGTTTGGTAAAACATATACATGTTTGAAAGTAACACCCACTCTCCACTTATTCTTAAAACTACATTAGCTATTGTGAGCAAGGAGGGTGGAGAGAATTGATCCTTTCTCTGCTGCTCTGTGCCTTGTGCCAGCCCCTATGCTGGGTCATTTACAGGCAGTACCATTTAATTTTCACAATGGCCTGCAGAGTGGGTATCGCTATCTCCATTTTATCGATGAAGAAACAGACTCAGAGAATAATTTCCTAGTATATTAGTCAGCCAAATGGGTGCTAATGCAAAATACCAGAAAATCAGTTGGTCTTTATAAAGGGTATTTATTTGGGGTAGAAGTCCACAGTTACCAGGCCATAAGGCATAAGTTTCTTCACTCACCAAAGTCCATTGCCACATATTGGAGCAAGACAGCTGCCAGCGTTTGCCAGGGTTCAGATTTCTTGGGTTCCTCTCTTCTTGGGGCTGCATTTCTCTCCAGGCTTAGCAACTCTGTTTCCTCCACAAGGTCAGCTGTAGACTATGAGGCTCTCTAGGCTTTGCTTCTCTCCAGAAGGCCAGCTGTGAACTCTCAGGCGAATGGCTCATCTCTATCCTGGGGCCTTCTCTCCTTCCTACGACCAAGCTCTCTTACTTCCTGGGGCTCCAGCTCAAGACTCCAACATCAAAGCTTCTCTCTCTATGTCTTTTGCCTTGTCTTTTATATTTGATTCCCCCACCCACCAAGGGGTAGGGCTCAACACCCTACTGAGTGGCCCATTTAACACCCTAATCATAACTTAATCATGCCCAGATTAGCAGACCAGTTTACAAGCATGAACCAATATCTATTTTTGGAATTCATAATTACATCAAACTGCCTAATGGATACACTCCACCCTATGAATTCCAAAAATACATTACAATATTAAAAAAACCTTAAATCAGTAACAATTCAAGTATAAAATCATATCATAGGCAGTTTAAAGAAATACAGTTTGTCTTGGGGCAAAGTCCTGTCTGCTATAGACCTCTGAAACTTACAAAACCATTTAACTGCTTCCAATACACAAATGGAAAGACAAAGGATAAACATTTTCATTATCATAAGGAGAAATTGGGATGTTAAACATGAGTCATGGATCCTCTACAGTTCAGCAAACGTGTAGGGCATCCTCCATTCGATTTCAAAGTCTGAGTCATTCTTAAGATGATGATTTCTTCTCCTTGGGACCACATGGGAACCCACCCTTTCCACAGGCTTGCCCAATGGCCATTTTCTTGGTTCCACCCTCATCAAGTATCTGGGTGTTGACCAAGCTCCAGACCTCACCCTCCAAGAGTGTTGGGGTGATTTCCACACCTTACCTAATCTTTGGGTTAGAGTCTTAGCCCCCCTAGTACAGTGAGGTGAAGGCAACATTCCCCCTAACTTTTGGCATGCAGGTTCAACCCTCTCAGAGCTACGAGTTGACCACCTGGCCTTCTCTAATCCATGGGGGACAGGAGCACCCCTCTCAGACCTATGGGGTGCTGGCCTTAACCACCCTAGTCTTTGAGGAATATGCTCCACCCTCCCTGTACCCTCGGATGGCAAAACTCTTCCTGAACATCGGGTGGGAACATCCACCCTTTTCAACTGCTGGGGCAAACTCACCCTTTCTGCACCCTGTGGCAAAATTCTTCCAGAACATTGGGTGGGAACATCCACCCTCTTCAGCTGCTAGGGCAAACTTATCCAGATCCTTTCTTCTTATAAGCGTGGAAGTAAGGGAATCCAGTGATGATATTTTGCGTATCTTCATCGCCAACTCACTCCATGGATGTTAGCAACCTCTTCATTATTGGAAATGGAGTCCAATTAGAGTAGAGAGCCAATTACAAAAACTCCCCAAACCACCTCAGATATCCCAGGTTTAAGACTCTGTTCCTCAAGAACCACTCCTGGTACCAAGCTGTATTAGTCAGGGTTCTCTCAGGAAACAGAATCAACAGGAGATATCAGTCAATAATATAAGATTTTATAAGAGTCTCTCATGAGACCATTGGAATGCACAAGTCCAGGTTCCACAGGCAGGCTGCAAGCCAGGGTCTCCGATGAAAGTCCGATGAAAGGTCCTTGATGAGTTTCTGGGAGAAGTTGGCTGTCCAAAGACGAGCTGGGAAATTCTCTCTGAATGTTGAAATCACTTCCCCTTTTAAGGCATTCAACTGATTGGATAAAAGCATCACCCATTGCTGATGTAATCTCCCTGATTGATGCAGATGTAATCAGCCATCCATGCAGTAAACTCACTGGTGACTGAAGTCCATAAATGCTCTTGTATTACAATTAGCCCAGTGCTTGCTGGGCCTAACACCTGGACACAATTACCTGGCCGAGTTGACACATTAGCTTAACCATCACACCTAGTAAGAAAGATATCCAGATTTGGAACCCTGTTATTTGATTTATACCCGATGCAGCATTCTCTCAAGCCATGCTTAAGCTAAGAAGTGGAAGAACTGGTCTTTATCCAAGATCTGTCTAAATTCAAATTTTATACCTTTTCACCCTATCACTCAAATTCTCTGTTCTCTGGTAAGGTAGTTTGTTTTTAAGCTTTTTTCAAATCTCTATTTTTTTCTCTAAATAATTATATTTCATCTTTAAAAAAAATACATAGCTAGAAAGTAAGACCTACATTTTCAAGACTTGACACAAAATGTTTTCTATGCTTGTTTAATGAAACTGGTTTGAATGATTTTGACAAGGAAGAAAGGGTCTGGTCAGGGCACTCAGGTAAGTGGACTGAACTTCCCCTTACTTTATGTCAACCAATGGGACCTAGAAGATTCTACTCCTTAAGGCAAGAGAAGGCGAATTTGGGGTAGTTAAAGGGGGAACTGGAAAACAGACAACTCGATCAAATACATTTATTGGGCCCAATAGTTGGGATGAATTTGGAATTGAGAATGAGAGAGAATAGGCATGATTCAGAGTTTGAAGCCATTTGAAGGATGTTTTGGGAAGATTGTTTTCATCTTCAACACCATCATCAACACTGACATTTACTGAGAATTTGACAGTATGCTAAGCACTTTACATCCATTGTCTTATTTAACCTTCTCAACAGCCCTATAAAGAAAGTACCATTAATATCCCTGTTTTATAGGTAAGGAAACTAAGGCCTAGAGATATTAAGTTTTTATTTAGGTCATTGGTCAGTTAGCTGTGAGCAACAAGGATTTTGATATTGTTGAATGTTGCCTGCATGGAAGAAAATAGTGGTATTATACTGTTTTGGGGGCAGTAAGCTGGAAGATGTTAATGAAGGTTTGGTGACAGGAAGTAATGTTTTCAGAGCAGTGTTTTGGTACAGTCAGCCAGTATGGCATAGGATGTATTGGCAGGAAGACCAGTGGTCTGAAGACCAGTTAAGAGGATATTGTATTTACTTAATTTGATTTAGTACATTTAGTACATTTAGACCATTTAGTACATTTCTTTAAAGGCTCAGTAAATATATCATATGCTACAACATGGATGAACCTTGAAGATACCACGTTGAGTGAAATAAGTCAAACACAAAAGGACAGATATTGTATTATTTCATTTATATGAAATAACTAGAATATGCAAATTCATAGAGACAGAAAGCAGATTTTTAGGTTAGCAGGAGCTGGGTTGGGGGAAGGGGGAATAATGAGTTATTGCTTAATGGGTGCAGAGTTTCTGTTTGGGGTAGTGGAAAAGTTTTGGGAATAAATGGTGGTATTGATAGCACAATAGTGTGAATGTAACTGATACCAACGAATTGTATATTGGAAGTGATTAAAATGGGAAATTTTATGTTGTATGTATGTTGCCACAATAAAAAAAAAAAAAGAGGATATTGTAGAGTTCAGGGAAGGGGAGATGAGTGTTTGAACTGGGTTGGCAGTAGGAGGGTTGGGAATGAGGGCCTGGAGGCAAAAGACCTTGAAGCTGTCCAAGGTAGAAGACATGGCCCTTAAGTGAATGCCATAATGGAAAGGGGTTAAAGGACTACAAGTGGATTTCAGAGTTTCAGATCTGGATGATGAGATGGGAAGAGCTCGTTTGGCTTGGAGAAGAGGAGTAGACGGTGGGCATTTGTAGAGCAGGCCAGCAAGAGGTCAAGTTTTGGGGTAGGGATTTGGGCATCAGTTACAAAATGGTGGTAGCTGCAACCTTGGAAATGTCTGCTTCCAGGCTGAGCTCCTACAACTGTAGAGCCTATCCTTGGGCCTTGCCTTGCTCATCTCACCCGTCTTTTCTCAGGTCTGCCAGCTAGTCCATGATGAAACTTGTAATAGATTAGAAAAAAACCCTTTCTCAAAACAGTTTTCTGATATCTACCAGAAAATTGTCAAAATTACTATACAACTCTACAATGATGATGAATAAATGGTGCCCCCTGGAGTTGTGCACTGTACACAATAAGCATCAGTTCTCAGATATCTGGGCTTTACACATTCACTCCTTCTAAGCTTACTTGCCTGGGTTTGGCACCCTGGCTTTGGATTGGGTACTTGTCAATTGAATCAATATCACCTGGTACTACTGCTGTTATGCATCCTGGGCATCAAATTCTGCAGCTGCTGCTGTGCCTATCTAGGTTGTTGGGATACTAACAAGCTCTTCTGCCTCTTATTTCTGTCCAAGGTCAGTTGGGGAGGAAAGGTTGATATAGTAGAAAGGTGGCTAGGGACCCCACCATTATAGGTGGATGAGACAAGGAGACAAGAACTCAGACCTTGAATGTCCCAGAGCTCCCATTTTTTATTGTGGTCTAGGTCTTGTTCCACTGGCTGAGGCGTCTTACGTCTTAAAACTCTTACACAATGGTGTTTGGTCTTAAAAGATGCCTTAATGTATTCTAAAGTACAAATGCCATATGTGTATATATGTGTATTTATTTATTCATGACTCTCCTGTATCAATCATCCAACTGATGTAAAACTAGATTGCAATCTCTCAACTAGGTCTCTTGCCTTGCAAGTTAGTTGTCTTTCTGCTATCCCATGCTCAGATGCTGTTTTGCATGTGTAAGCACAGATTTTTCTCTTTTTGATTGTTAGGCATCTAGAGACCAAGTACTGCATTTGATTAATTTGCTTTTTATAGCACTTAGCATGATGAAGCAGGCAGATAAGTGCTAATAAATGGTGTTGTTGATCCCATCATCTCTCCTGTGCAGAGGGCTAGGTGGCCTCAAACATAGCTATTTGTTAACCTCTAGGTCAACTGTAAGGATGGGAGCTAATGGGATGGTGGTGGGCAAGGGGTGGAGGGAAGGGGACAGTTCTGCCCCAGCAAAAGCCATGTCAACTCCTTTATGATAGAAAATGATTTGGAACATAAGAGTTAATTTAATATTTGTATACACTAATATTCTTTGTGGCAAGTTTCTGAAAATCTCTATCTGTTAAATCTAACTTTGTTTCATTACAAATATCAGGAACACCAAAAACACCTTGAAAGGTAATCATGTTGGCAAACAGCAGAGCTTTTTAAAAGCAAATAATTTGAGGCTAAGTTCATTGCTCTTTTGGTAAAATAATAGTTGTGTGCTGGAGGAGGACAAGCCAATTTTCTGAGGATTTAGGAAATGTATTGATAGCATTTCTTGCTCAATTCCAAAATGATTCTGGGCCAATTTTAATGAAATGCCATTTGTTTGATTAATACTTTTGTGAGCAAGATGAATGGTGCAGTGAAAGATCATGTTATGTTTTGTTTTACATATTTTGTTTTAAATGCTGTTTGTCCGTTTCTGACATTTTCCCCCTTTAATTTTTTAAAGTTTAGAAAATACCTTGTCTAATTTAATAAGGGTATACAACAATGTTAAGATAAGTCAGTCAGCTGGGTGGGTATTGTAATAAACACTCTTTTAAATGGTCATTTTTGAAACATCATATTAAAGGTAGCTGAAAGAAAACTGGAACATCAATGTGACAGTTTATTTTATAGAGTCATTCATAGGTCTATTTGTAAGCTGGTCTCCTTCTGCTGGCTTCTCAATCACCTTTGGTATATCACTCCTTGCCAGAGGTTATCTGGACAGACTCTATTGCTGAATAAAAGATCCCTTGGCTCAGCAATTCATAAACATATTTTGGGGTCATAGATATGAACTCTTTGAGAAGCTCATGAAAGGCACATATACTTTCCCCAGAAAAGTGCTGCACTTAATTTCAGGAGGTTAAGATATATGCAAGCTAAAAAATCCTATTTATTTCATCTTAGAGAATTTAAATTGTCAACTATACTCTTCTCATTCTTCCTTCTCTACCCCTTCATTTCCCCCTTTCTTGACAGGCAGCTGCACAGAGTGGGGAATAAGGACATGTCTTCAGGGGCAGGTCATCTCACAGTAAAACAGGGCTCCACGGACTCCACTAGAATATTCTGTGAGTAAGGAAGGATAAGAACCTCAATTTAATCCAAGCCCAATTAAATCATGAATTCCCTGAACAAATAACTCTTGAGCACACACTATAAATTGGGCTTTGTGCCAGGTTTGATTGAAGAGTGACTAAGGCATAGTCCCTGCCCTTAAGAAATTCACAATCTAGTGGTGGAGATCGGCTTAGAAACAAATAATAAAATGCTGGGTCCTTGCTCCTTTACAAGGTCAGATGAGATCTTAAATCCTAATCAGCCACTTCACAGATGCATAATGTTTTCATAAAAGGAAATGGGTGATGAAATTTGGGTGAGAAAAAAATTAATCCACCCATCAGAAAAAAACAACAACAACTCAAAATGTATATATTATCCATGATGAATGTCTTAGTACAGATTTCTGTATAAGTTTCCAAGACTGGGAATATTTCTGTTGAATGAGTTCCTAGAAAAGGACTTGCTAGATGAAAGGGTCTGAATATTTAAAGTTTTAATATATCGAAATTGCCTTCCAGAAAAGGCTGTGTCAATTTCCCATCATTTATGAATGATGATTCTTGTTCTGTGATTAATTTTGCAAGAAGTATTGATATTTCCTTACCCTAGCCTCTGTGTGCATTCTTGTATTCCTCCTTCATAGCCTTACTTGTGGTCTTCTCTGGGAGATTGCCATTGTAAGAAAGACCTTGCCCTCTGTTGCATATCTGGAGCGTGATCTTTGGAATCTCACTCATCCTTGTCCACCTTGTAGTCTGTCCTCAGTTGTTCCTCTCCCAGAATCTCTCATTGGCCACTCTGCACCTGGTCTCCCTTGTTCCTGGTCTGCTTTATCCCAATTCTGTTAATCAGCTGTACGTCCGAACCTCTGAGGTGAAATCTAATGTGCCTTCTCTTAATGCCCTGCAACAAAGAGCTTTTCTCTTACAGGCAGGGGGCTTGGATTTAGCAAGGCACAGATAAGGTTCTGGATTGGGGGGTAGTGCATGGTTAAGAAGGGAGGAGAGTGGTAGCAAATTTTTCATTTAGCTGTGGGAGCAAGCTTTTCAATTTTATTTTGGTCATCAGTTCTTGCTCCTTTGAATGTGACTCTAGTTGAGGCTGGCTTGAAGGTGAGCACTTTGTTCTTGACCTTCTGAGACTGTCAAGGGTCAGGCCCACTGCTAGCTCATTGTGCTTGTGCCTGGCAGGGCAGGCAGGTGCAGCGCCACTACAGGAGCAAAGTTTAGGTGTGGATGGCACCTTTGCACACACTTTATTTTTTTTAATATATATTTTATTAGAGA
Organism: Tolypeutes matacus; assembly: GCA_026826555.1. NCBI lineage: Eukaryota > Metazoa > Chordata > Mammalia > Cingulata > Chlamyphoridae > Tolypeutes > Tolypeutes matacus. Next base: position 7,037,428 of record JAKSZT010054304.1, read on the forward strand.
AGTTGTGAACTTAGAAAACAATCATGCTCAATGTGCACACACTTTAAAAAGGCACCAGGTGGATGGCCCCCTGAGCCTTTCTTCCAGATGAACTCAGCTCTGAGCCACATGCCTGGTTTGGGAAGGAAGAACCAGGTTGGACTGCAGCCTTAACTCACACCCTTGGCCACTGTTTGTCCAGTAACCTTCCCAGCTGTACATAGCAGCCCTGGCAGTGGTTTCCACACCTAGGTGCTACTCTAAGGGCATCCATCTCAGTGGCCTGTGGTGAGCTTAGGGATACACAAACACAGGCTGAGGGCTGCACAGAGGCTTCGGCCTCCACAAACTAATCTTCCTTCAGAGTTCCCTGCTTCCACGTACTCCCCCTCCTGCCTTTTGCCCAATGAACTCATCTGTGTCCTGGCAACAAAACTGCTGTATTTGCTTTATCAGGACTTGCTCTAGTTAAAGCAAATTTTGGTTAGTGGCATCCTTTTCTTGGCTTAACTTGGTGGTAAAAACAGCAGAAGTCAAGATAATGCTAGCTGCTGTAACAGATAAACTCCCAAATTCCAGAGGTTAAAATGAGAAGTTTATTTCTGGCTCACAAAGCAGTCTGATGATTGTGTTTAATGTAGTGTTTAAGGACCTAGGCTCCTTCTATCTCCCTGATCTGCTCCCTTAATCTGCAGCAGAAGAGAAAGTGAGGGTGGAGAAGGCCCTTGCACTTCTTAATCATTTTGACCCAAAAATGCCACACATCTCATCTGCTCGCCTTCTATTGGTAAGAACTGGTCACATGACCACATCTAGATGCAGAGGCAGATGGGAAGTGTAGTCCTTGGTAGGCAGTGGCTTCTCATAAATAATTCTACACCAGGGAAAGGGAGCACTTAAACTGGTGGGCAGTAAGCGGTCTCAGCCACAAGGACTGAGCTGAGAATATCATCAGCTGTCTCTAGCTTCCTCTTCCCTGCCCAGGGGTTACCCTTTTGTTCAACAGGAAGACATCCTTATATTTTATTAAGCAACAGGCTCTGTTTTGAGATTGTGTAATTGAGGCTTCAGGTGGGAATGGGTGGGTAGAAAGGGTTTTAACTTCCTCTGATCATAGTTAACCCTGTTCTTTCACTGCTGAGTGAGAGCAGACCCCTCCCCAGGTCTTCTCTGCTATCCTTTTCTTCTTTCCCTAGTCTCAAAGCCAAACCACAGGTACCTTTGTGTGGGAAGCATTCAGGGCTCACTGATGATCTTGGCCAGAGGGTGACTAGGAAGATGAAGTTTTACTAAAAGCAGCTTCCTCTCTTCCTGTGTTTGTTGAGGTTGGGAGACAGCTTTCAGAGTTCTGGAGAAGCTCAGTGAATCAATAAAATCTGAACTGGGAGGCCAGGGCGGTCTCTCTTCTGCGGAGGTGTCCTCCTTCAATGACGTCAGAAGCTGAGGCTGTTGCCTTGGCAACGCCACCTGCTCTGTATGCTGTGGGCACACACGCTGATTTCAGGGCTCTCTTCTTTAAGCACAGGAGCTAAAAATGAATCTCACCATCCCAAAAAAGCAACTTAGTGATAGGGTGATACTATCCAAGACTCAGGCAATCTATAGATGGAGACAGCTCAAGGGAGTGGATGATGTTGGAATAACCTATAGGCTATTTGGGGGGCCAAAAATTCTTTTCTGTTAAGCTTTTGTATTCTAGAAAAAGAAAACTGCTGGTCCACTCTCTAACCGTGGACCCTATTTCCACTTATTTCATATGAAAAGTCTCATTGAATCATGTGTCCCATCACCTATGAGTACTGCTTTAGGACTGGAAGGTTCTGGAAATATTACAGAGGTGGGCAACATTTGGTGCTAGCATAGCAGAAAATGAGAAGAGTCTCACTCAAAGCCTAAAAAATCTGTTGCTTACCTTCAACAAATGTGTCCCTTTTGTTCCCATGCACTCTTTCGGAGAGGCTGAGAAGTTTCAATAAGCCAGTGGGATTATATCCAAAAAACACAGGCCACAAGAACTAGTGAATGAAGATAAGGTAGAATTGTAGAGTGGTCAAAAACTTAGGCATTTGTCTCAGTGGCTCTGCCACTTCCTGGCTGTGTGATCTTGACTCAGTTAATTAGCCTCACTGAGCCTCAGTATCTTTGTCTTTAAAATGCTAGCAAAATCTTCTCCATGGGGTTTTGAGGAATAAGTGGCATATGCACTTGAAGTGCTTAGCACAGTGTCTGGCACATACTAGGTACTTGGATAAAAGGTGGTTATTTGTCCTAGCTAGAATATTTCATAACATATTCCCAGTCCAGGGATGACACTAGCACACATTATGTCTTTGCCCTAATTAGAAAAAAGTACCTCCTTTGGCAAACAAATTCAAAAAAGGGTCTTCTTCCCCCAGCCTGATGCAGCCTGTGCAGGCACACAGAGGCTTGTGGCTTGAAGTCAGGAGCATAGCTTCATGCCAGCATGCGGCAGCCCTGGCTCTGACCTCCTTCTCTGGTTTTTCAGCAATTTTCCTAGAAGAGAGCTTGGAAGAACTAAGTCTAATAGAAACATTAAAAAAAATCAAATAAATGAGAGACAGAAGGGATTGAAGCTCTGAGGTGCTCTGACCACAGAAAGTCAGGGGTCAGTTTGGCGCCGCTGGCCTCCCCTCTGCTCTAACCAGGCCTACTCACTCACAATGACTGCCCTGGCGGTCACCGGCTGCAGGCAGTGTCAGCTGCTCGGTTTTCTTTCATCCGTCTTGTTATTTTTCTTTTAGGTTGGCTTGGAGTAAGCTGGCCCTTGATGAGGCATAACCTTCTTGTAGGCGGTGGAGAGCTTCAGAGAGTTTGATGTTGGCTCTGAAACCTCTGCTCAGTGTCAGCTCCTCCCAGGCTGTTTTCCACTATACTGGGGTGCAGCACTAATGGGCATTAGAGTCATTGACTCAATACATATTTACAAAGCCACACCCTATGCTGAGCTCTGGGATATGACACATTGAACATAGACCCCTGCTCTCAGGGTGCTTACATTGTGGTGAAGGAAACAGAAAGAAACCAAGCAATCATTTGGTCCTGTATATTGGTGGAGCAGTTTGGCATTGTTTATGGATTCCAAAAATAGTTATTGGATTATGTTTGTAAACTGGTCTGTCAGAGGTATCATTTTTAATTAATTAAATTATGATTAGGACTTTAATTTGGCCACGTCAGTAGGACATTGGGTCCCCACCCCTTGGTGGGCAGGGACTCACAGAGAAAAGACATGGCAAAGGACAGAGTTGGGAGTTTTGAGCTGGAACCCGGGAAGTGAACACACAGGAGAAGAACACAGAGAAATAGAGATGGCTCCTCAGACATGGCAGAAGCCCTGGGGATAGAGACAGAGGCATTTGCCTGATAGTCTACAGTTGGCCTTGTGGAGAGAGCACAGCAGCTGAGCCCAGAGAGAAACGGAGCCCCAGGAAGAGAGGAACCCAAGAAGCCTGAACTTTTGGCAGACATCGGCAGCCATTTTGCCCTAACATGTGGATAGACTTTGGTGAAGGAAGTTACTTATGCTTTATGGCCTGGTAACTGTAAGCTTCTACCCCAAATAAATACCGTTTATAAAAGCCAACAGATTTCTGTTATTTTGCATCTGCACCCCTTTGGCTGACTAGTACAATTGGTATACCTGGTAACCTTTGATTGAATGCTGTACATTTTCTATGAGATATTATAAAAGTTCTGCATGATGTTAACTTTCTCCAGAGAGAATTTACTTTTGCTTCTGGCAGGTTGTTATAGTAGGGGCATACCACCTATGTCCTCTTTGGGATTGAGGTATTTCAGAGTTGTGTTTTAGTTTTGAAGTCTTAACTATTTCTGATTCATCTTTACTTCTTGGATCTAGCCCTTCAGGGATATGTTGGTAGAATAATGGCTCCCAAAGATGTCCATGCCCTAATCCCTGCAGCCTGTGAATATGTTAGGTTATGTGGCAAAGGAGAATTAAGGTTGCTGACAGAATTAAATTGCTGAACAGCTCGCTTTCAGATAGGGAGTTTATCCTGGATTATCTGGGTGGGTCTAATGTGATCACAAGGGTCCTTAAAAGTGGAAAAGGGGGGTGCAGAAGAGGAGGTCAGAGTAAAGCAAAGTGAGAAAGACTAGACAAGCTATTGGGGGCTTTGAAGATGTAGAAAGAGGGCCACAAGTCAAGGAATGCAGGCAGCCCCTAAAACAGGGGTTCTTAACCTTTTTTTTTTTTTATTCTACAGACCCCTTTGCAGGCAGGTGAAAATCATGGACCCCTTACTAAGCCCACACTATACTGTGTATTATTTAATATATCACACCTGCACCAACATGTCCCTACAAGAATAATGTTTTTTTCACATGAAGAAATGCTCAACATCACTCATGATTAGGGAAATGCAAATCAAAACTACAATGAGATATCATTTCACACCTATCAGAATGGCCACTATTAAAAAGACAGAGAACTACAAGTGTTGGAGAGGATGTGGAGAGATAGGAACACTTCTTCACTGTTGGTGGGAATGCAGGATGGTACAACCACTATGGAGGACTGTTTGGCAGTTCCTAAAGAAGTTGAATATAGACTTGCCGTGTGACCCTGCAATACCACTACTGGGTATATACCCAGAAGAACTGAGAGCAGTGACACGAACAGACATCTGCACACCAATGTTCATAGCCACATTATTCACGATTGCCAAAAGTTGGAAACAACCCAGGTGTCCATCAACAGATGAATGGATAAACGAACTGTGGTCTATTCACACGATGGAATATTATGCAGCTGTAAGAGGAGGTGGAGTCATGAAGCATATGGCAACATGGATGAACCTGGAGGACATTATGTTGAGTGAAGCAAGCCAGACACAAAAGGACAAATACTGTATGAATGCATTACTATGAACCAAATATATTGTGTAAAATATTGTTTGATTCACAAAAAAAAAACAAAAACAAAAAAACAAACAAAAAACAAAACAACAAAATTTACATGCATCCATTACATTTAATTGAGAAATGTATATATTTATTCATCTGTGTTTACTTTTTAGTTTTTAATTGCTTATGCTTTCAATTATTAAATGTACAAAATAAAGTTAAAAAAAAAAAAAGAATAATGTTTTTTTGAATTTAAATTCAATCGCATGGACCCCTTGTTAAGAACCTCTGCCCTAGAAGGTGGAAAAGGCAAGGAAGCCAATTCTCTCTCAGGACCTTCAAAAAGGAATGCAGCCTTGACAAACCTTGATTTTAGCCCCATGAAACCCATTTCAGACTTTTAACCTACAGAACTGTAAGATAATACATTTGCGTTGTTTTAAGCCACTAAGCTTGTAGTAATTTGTTGCAATAGGAAACTAATACAAGGGGTCCCATATGAAAGTCTTGAGTATTTCCCAGAGGCCCTTCTTGGCTGGCCCTGAATTCCACATTTTGTCTCTGTAACACGGTAAAATTGCCCAGATCTCTGCCTAGTATCTCAGCCTCTTGCTCAAGGGTTTCTTCTTGCTGTTTGTTTACAAATCAGCAACTGCCTGGAGAGAAAAAGCTCTCCCAAAATTCAGACTCACTTCTCCGCACTTCCTTTCTCTCAGGGATCTACTCCTTCAGGCCTGCACTGCTTTGGTAACCCTGAATTCAAATTTATGTCTCTCTAGCCCTGTGACACTGATCAACTTCTCAGCATTTGGCCCCATGCTGTTCATGAGTCAGCAGATGTATATGGCAAGTAAATGGTAGCTCTTGTGCTGCTATTATCTTTAACTGAGTTTAGGAAACCTGAGAGCTGGTCCCGCCTTAGTCTAATGGCCTTTGATAAGTCATTGCTCTTTCTGGGCCTCTTTCTCCTCCACTATATAATGAGGGTTTTGGATGATGTAATCTCCAGGTTCTCTTCCAGCTCTTGCCTTCTCTAATTCCTGAAGTTACCTCTGTGTGCGGAGAGCTCTGTGCTGGTTCTGTGGGGGTCAAAGAGATGGTGCCCTTGGCCAGAGTATCAAATTGTCATATTGGTGATATAGGCCTATTTATGTAGAAAATATTAGGGAATAGGTAACATATTATCAACTGACAAGACAATTCAGAGCAGGCAGAGAACAAAGATTTCAATTTGGCCTAATGAAATGACAGCCAAATGTTAGGAGCACTTGTCTCTAGAAAAATAACAACTTTAAGCCTCAATACTTTCTTGTCAGCACAGTTTGGTTAATTAACCCATGATTAATCAGGAAAGTTAATTGAATTCATAGAACTCAACAAACTAACATCATGATGGATTTAGGGTCCCAATGGAATTGTGAGCTATATAACTTTGGTTACTTGCACACGTTGTGCTTTGCACCTGACAATTGAGTTGTTTGTAAGCAATGTGGCAGTTAAATGAATAGCAGTTGTGTACATATTAAATAGGATGGAATTAGGTGGTGTTTTGCAGGCTCTGCAATTCAATTCCTTTTTTGGGAAGGGAGTCAAGAAATAAGGCAATAAAAGCCTTTGGCTATATAAGCATTAGACCAAAGCTGGGACTTCCCCGGGAGTTTAACTCTTATTATTTTTTGCTTTCACAGTGCCCTAGTGCAGTACTTGACACATAGCATGTGATAACTGAATGAATGAATGATTGAATGAACAAATGAACAAACAAACAAATTAAAAAATGATTCCTCCATCCGTCTGTACAATAAATGTTCAAATGGCCCTGTGCTAGGCCCTGTGGTAGGTACCAGGCCTACACAGTGAAAGGAAGTCACAGTACATCCCTGCTCTAGGAGAACTCACAGTCTATTCAGTGGCTGTTCCTGAAAAAGTAATGGAACATGATTTGATGTCGTAACAATCAGTGAAGAGAGTGGAAGAGACTATGGAACCTGTGGTGGTTTGGAGCGGTACCCCAGAAAAACATGTTCTTAAATTTCATCCATTCCTGGGGGTGTGAACCCATTTCAAATAGGGCCTTTTGATGAGGTTACTTCAGTTAAGGTGTGACCCACCTCAGTGAGGGTGGGTCTTAATCCTCTTATTGGAGTCCTTTATAAGGGAGTGAAACTCCAGACAAGGAGAGAGAGAACCACAGGAAGCAGGATGCTAAAGTCAATGAACCCCAGAAGAGAAGGGAGAGACCATGTGCTTGCTATGTGATAGAAGAGCCAAGGATCACGGGCAGCTAGTCTTCGGGAAGAAAGTCTGGCCTTCATGATGCCTTGATTTGGACATTTTTTGGCCCCAAAGCATGAGCAAATAAATTCCCGTTGTTTAAGCTGAACCATTTCATGGTATTTACTTTAAGTAGCCTGGAAAACTAAAACAGGACCCCAGAGGGAAGGGGCCTGAAGGACTGGGGAGGGTCTGAGGGTATAAGGGAGGGGGAGGGTTTGAAGGAGGGGGGAAGTCTGGGGGAGGAGGAGAGCTTGGAGGTGTGGGGCTGAGGGATTGGGAGGGTCTGAGGGAGGGGGGAAGTTCTGAGGGAGGGGGACAGTCAGAGGGCATTAGGGAAGATTTCTCAGAGGGAGTGACATCTGAGTGCGGTTTTCAAGAATGAAAGGAGGTTTGGCAGTCAGAGCACTGGGAAAACTGTATTCCACAGAGAAGGATGACATTTGAAGGCTGGACATGCAAAAGCTGAGAGCCCCTTTGGTAAAAGATGAGCAGCTTCGTGTAGCTGGAGCATGTGGGAGTGAGCTGAGGATGGGACTGGAATGGGGTGTGTGTGGAGAAAGTGAGGAAAAGTCTGGAATGCCAGGTTAGGAAGCTTTGACCTTGTGGACATAATGGGGAGTCTTTCAAAGATTTTCAGTGAGACAGTGAGTGGCATGGTCAGATTCATGTTTTAGGAAGGAATTCTTGTAACTGGATGGTAGCTGGGCTGGAGGAGAGAGAGACTCAGGGCAGGGAGCCTAGTTAGTAGTTTAGCAACAGGATGATAAGAGGGCAGCAGGGGGAGCAGGCCGTGGGTGTGAGAGTGGAGGGCAAACGTCTGGTCACATTATTTATCTTTTCTGAGCATCTTTAATTTTCTTTATCTGCAAAATGGAAAAAATAATTTCTATCACATAGGGTTACTTAGAGGTTTTGATGAGAAATTGCATGCAAAAATCTTAGTCCATATTGCCTGGCACATAATAAACATTTAGCAAATGTTAGCTGTTTATTATTCAGCTGGGGAGCGTTCCGGCTAAGGCAACAGCTATGGGGATGGAGAAAAGAGAGACGTTTAGGAGGTGGCCTAGAATGCTGAGTCATGCTGCTTTCCCCGGTGCTGAAAGGCAAAGGCAGTTCAATGCTGATCCTTGGCTGCTGCAGTCTGTTCTGCTGGCCTCATTATAAACCTCAGATAAGGCCCTGGGGTGCTTGACCTTGGACCATCCTAGACTCAGGTAGAGCCGGCAAAAAACCAAGAGCTAAGTGCCAGCAAGGGAGGCACTTCTCTGTAGAGTGTTGAGGGCAGCTGCACCTGAGCATCTCTCTTCTTGCTGCAATGCCTGCAGGCGCCCAGGCACGTTCTGCCTCTGTGTGGTGGTGCACGAGGCGCAGCGAACAGCCCCGTGGTCCTAAGCAGCAGCGCGACTGTGGCCCCGGAGCAGAGTAGCAGACGTGGTCCGCATCTAGATGGAGGCTCGGACCTGGAGAGCAGCTTCTGTGAGTTCCAGGGAGAGATTTGAGGGGTGCTGTGAAGGACCGCTGCCCCACAATATCTCTCCTGGTCTGAACCCCATCATTAAGAATCCTCATTCGGATTTAAAGGCTTTTTGTCACCTATTAAATGTAGGGAGATGTAATATAAATAAGGGAAAGAATACAACCATAATAGGAGTGCTAATAATAATAATAATAATAATAATAATAATAATAATACTGTAGTTGTTATTTTATTATAGTAACAACCAATATTTATGGATAGCTGATTAGTTCCAGGCACTGTGATGGGGATCTTTTTTTCATTGTCTCATTTAACTGTTTCAACAGCCCTACAAGGTAAATATTATTACCCTTGAGGACATGGACTCTCAGAGATATTAAAAAAATACTTGATTCAAAAGCACAGCAAGCATCTTTGGGGGCACTGTGACAGGGCAAGAGAAAGAGAGTTTTGGCTTGGGTTCTCTCAGCTCTTACCTTAGTTTGGAGGCTGGGAGATAGCCATAGGGCTCCTAAGAAGGGATGGATTAGAGTTAAGGACTCTACATAGGACTGTCTAAGAGATTCCATCTTATCCGTTTATCAAGCCACGGTCAGAAAGAGCAAAACAGACCCCTCAAGGGCGGAGATTGGAGACAATCTTTGCATCCTCCATGCAAGGCATAGGATATTAAGTAGGCACTCAATAGATGCTTGCTGAATGAATGAAGTTGGCAATGCATTCCTGCTAGAACGTGGGCTAGTTCACCTAAGAGCTGTGCAGACAGGTCTGTGACTGTTCTCTTTGTTTCCACTGATAAAGGAATCACAGGCCTCTCTACTTATGAATTTAGGGGGGACCAGATGAGAATCAAATGCAATTGAGCTTTAGTATTTATTAATGACTTCTTACACAGCTTATCAGGGCCATTTAGAATTTGAATCCTAAATTCTAAGTTTCCAGTCAGATAGTGGGCAGAGAGAATATGGATGGGAAAAAGAATCTAGCCTGTTCTTCAAGGTCATGGTGAACATGTTCATCAGACACAGGATCAGATAGTTTGATGGTCTCTAAGGGGTGTTATCACCTAATGAGTGGTCAGTGTAAAATTGAGAAGGTAATATAAGCAGCTCCAAAATGGCATAGGAGAAAGAACTGGGAAGTTAGCAGGTCCCGTTTTTGCCACTAGCTGTGTGACCATGTCCATCATGTTCCCTCTTTGGGCCTTGATTTGCTCATCTGTAAAATTGGGACATTGGATATGCTGAGTGATTTTCAAGGTACGTTGAGAAGATCTGAAGAGTTCTGATGTCCCTTGGGGCAGGTTTCTTTTATCTGTTTATAGTATTGTTTTTGAGCATGAAGTCCTCAAACACTATCATCCCATGAATCTATGTATTTGTAAAAGCTCTTTGAAAAAGATATATAGCTTAACTGGATGCAAAAAGTATGAGCTGCAGAAAGATGGATAGAAAGTACAATGGGATAAATAACACAAAGTTGAGGTATTCCCAGTCTCTTTCTACTACCATTGTTCAGGACATCTTCAATATGTATTATCTCTGGGTGAAGGCTTGGGGCACTAGGGAGCTCCCAGTAAAATGTGACAGGGATCCTTCATTAAGGAGGTAGTGCTCATTAAGATATATTAAGGCTGTCTGTCACATTCTTTGGGGAAGCTTGTGTCTCACACGGTGTGGGTTGAATGACAGGATCAGCAATGACCCAGATTATGGGGCATGGCTTCTGGAAAACATGTCTGTTTAAGTCAAACCATTGTATGGTATTTTGCATAGCAGCCTGGCAAATTAAGACAGTTTTGGTACTGGAAAGTGGAGTGCTGCTATGAAAAATACCTAAGTATATGGAAGTGGCTTTGGGATTGGGTAATGGGTAGAAGCTGGAAGAATTCTGAGATGCGCAATAGAAAACAACTAGGTTGCTTTGAAGAGTCTGTCAATAGAGATATAGCTTTTTAATTTATTTTAATTGCTTTTTTTTTTTTAAGAATTATTTTTATTTATTTATTTATCCCCTCCTTGCTGCTTGCGCTCACGGTCTCCATTTGCTTTGCATTTTTCTGTGTCTGCTTGTCTCCCTTTGTTGTGTCATCTTGCTTCACCAGCTCACGTGGCTGGGTGGGCTGTCAGCTCACTGCACTGCGTGGGCTTGCTTGCCTTCATCAGGAGGCCTCAGGAATCGAACCCAGGGCTTCCCATATGGTAAATGGGAGCCCAAACAATTGAGCCACAGCTGCTTCCCAAGATAGAGTTTTTTTAAAAATCAGTTTTATTGATATACATTAATAAAGTGTACAATTCATCCAAAGTGTATAATCAATGGTATTTGGTGTAATTACATAGTTGTGTGTTCATCACTTCAATTATTGTTAAAGCATTTTCATTATTTCAATAATAATAATAAACAAAAAATAGACAATCAAACAAACAAGAAAATTCCTCACCTTTCAGCTTCTCTCTGTTTCCCCTGCTGTACATAGCTGCTATTTCTGGCCATTCTTGCACAATCATTTATTTGTTTATTAAGCAGTTTTATTGAGATATAGTCATATAACATATGATCTATCCAAAGTGTATAATCAATGGCTTTTTGTATTGTCACAGTGTTGTACATTCATCATCTCAAAAACTTTAGAACAGTTTCATTGTTCCAAAAAGAAAGACTCCACACCTCCTAGCATTCCTTCCTCAGCCCTACATAACCACTAATCTAATTTCATTTTCATAAATTGATTTCTATATACATGTTATATAAATGGAATCATACAATATGTATAGTACTCTGTGTCTGGTCTCCTTCACTTAGTATAATTTTTTTTTGTCTGATATTAACATTTTGTAGTATTAACTTACATTTGTTCAGCTTCAAAAAAAAAAAACGTTCTTATATATGCAATTCCACCCATATTTATATTTCACATAATATATTTATTTTTCACACAATGTATTAGTTCATAATAGTGCAATCATACAATATTTGTCCTTTTGTGTCTGGCTTACTTCACTCAACATAATGTCCTCTAGGTTTATCCATGTTGTCATGTTTCACGACTTCATTTCTTCTTACTGCTGCATAATATTCCATCATGTGTATACACCACAATTTGTTTATCCATTCATCAGTTGATGGACACCTGGGCTGTTTCCAACTTTTGGCTATCGTGAATAGCGCTGCTATGGACATTGGTGTGCAGATGTCTATTTGTGTCACTACACTCAGTTCTTCTGGGTATATACCTAGCAATGGTATTGCTGGGTGTAGTGTTTGGCATTACTTATGAATTCCAAAAATAGATATTGGATTATGTTTGTAAACTGGTCAGATCCTCTGGGCATATTAGATTATATTGGATTCAGAGGTTTCACTTTTATTTGGTCAAATAATGATTGGGGCTTTGATTGGGCCACATCAGTAGGATGTTGAGTCCCCTCCCCCTTGGAGGACGGGGACTCACAGAGAAATCGCACTGTAGAGAAGGGAGGTTGGAGCTTTGAGCTGGAGCCCTAGAAGGTAAACACATACGAGAAGAACAAGAGGAATAGAGACAGCTCCATAGACAAGGCAGAGGTCTCAGGAAGAGAGATGAGCTGTTCACCTGGTAGTTCACAACTGGCCTTGTAGAGAGGGCAGAGCAGCTGAACCTGGAGAGAAATGAGCCACAAGAGAGATGAGACATGGGAGGCGGCTGTGGCTCAATCAGTGGGGCTCCCGTTTACCATATGGGCCTCCTGGTGAAGGCGGGCCCGCCCGCACGGTGTGGTTGGCTGACCCGGCGAGCACGGGCAGCGGGGGGGTGATAAATGAATAAATAAATAAAATCTTAAAAAAAAAAAAAAAAAAAAAAGAGAGATGAGACTTATGCCAGCCTACAGCTGATATTGGAAGAAGCTGGGACCACGGAGCCTTAAGAAGAAGGGGAAGGCTGAATGACTGCAGCCATCTTGCTCCAACATATGGCAACAGACTTTGGTGAGGGAAGTAACTTACGCATTATGGCCTGGTAACTGTAAGCTTCTACCCTAAATAAATACCCTTTATAAAAGCCAACAGATTTCTGGTATTTTGCATCAGCACCCCTTTGGCTGACTAATACACTGGGTCACATGGCAAGTCTATATTAAACTTCCTTAGGAACTGCCAAACAGACCTCCACAGTGGCTGTACATTCTACATTCCCACCAACAGTGAATAAGTGTTCCTATCTCTCCGAATCCTCTTCAAACCTACAACTAGCATTGTACTCAATGGTGAAAGACTGAAAGTTTTCCTGCTGAGATCAGGAACAATACAAGGATGTCCACTGTCACCATTATTATTCAATATTGTGCTAGAAGTTCTAGCTAGAGCAATTGGGCTAGATAAAAAAATAAAAGGCACCCAAATAGGAAAGGAAGAAGTAAAACTTTCACTATTTGCTGATGACATGATCTTATATCTAGAGAGTTCTGAAAAAATCCACAATAATGCTACTAGAATTAATAGACAAGTTCAGCAAAATGGCAGGATACAAGATTAATATACAAAAATCAATAGCATTTCTATACACTACTTATGTGCAATCTTAGGAGGAAATCAGAAAAAAATTCCATTTATAATAGCAACTAAAACAATAAAATATTTAGGAATAAACTTACCCAAGGACATAAAGACCTGTATTCAGAAAACTATCGCTAAAAGAAACTGAAGAAGTTTTAAATAAATGGAAGGATATTCCATGTTCATGGATTGGAAGACCAAATATCATTAAGATGTCAATTCTACCCAAACTGATTTACAGATTCCATGCAATCTCAATAAAAATCCCGACAGCTTTTTTTGCAGAAATCAAAAGGCCAATAATCAAATTTATTTGGAAGGGTAAGGGGCCCCAAATAGCCAAAAATGTCTTAGAAAAGAAGAATGAAGTTAGAGGACACTCACTTCTGGACTTTAAAGCATATTACTTAGCTACAGTGGTAAAAACAGCATGGTACTGGCATAAGGACAGACAGATTTACTAATGGAACTGAATCGAAAACTCAGAAATTGGCCCTCACATCTATAGTTGTATTAGTCAGCCAAAGGGGGTGCTGATGCAAAGTGCCAGAAATCTGTTGGCTTTTTATAAAGGGTATTTATTTGGTATAAAAGCTTACAGTTAAAAGGTCCTAAAGAGTCCAGCTCCAGGTTACTTCCTTACCAAACTCTGTTGCCACATGTTGAAGCAAGATGGCAGGCGATTTCTGTGAAGGTTCAGCCTTCCTCTTCCCTCTTAAGGCTCTATGGGTCCAGCTTCTTCCGATCTCAGCTGTAGGCTGGCATAGGGCTCATTTCTCTTCCCAGGCTCATTTCTTTCCAGGCTCATCTGCTCTGTTCTCTTCACAAGGTCAATTGTAAACTATCAGGTGAATGGCTCTATCTCTTCCTGGGGCCTCTGCCATGTCTATGGAGCTGTCTCTCTTCCTCTGTATATCTTCTCTGTGTATCTAGTTCTGTGTTCTTGATTGAGGGTCCATTTATATAGCCCACTAAGGGGGTGGGGACTCAACCCTGCATACACTAATGAAGTGGTTGAATCAAAGCCCTAATCTTGATTTAATAAAGTAAAAGTGAAACCTCTGAATTTAATACAATCAAAGGGGTATCATGTCCAGAGGAACAGACAAGTTTACAAACATAATCAATATCACTTTTTGGATTTCATAAATAATATCAAACTGCCACAACAGTGAAGTGATTTTTCACAGCTGGGTCAGAACAGTCTATTCAACAAATGGTGCTGGGAGAACTGGATAGCCATATCCAAAAGAAAGAAGGAAGACCCCTATCTCACTTCTTATACAAAAATTAACTCAAAATGTATAAAGGACCTAAATATAAAAAACAACTCTAAAACTTCTAGAAGAAAATGTGGAAAACATATTCAAGATCTTGTGGTAGGTAGTAGTTTCTTAAACATTACACTCAAAGCATGAGCAGCAAAAGAAAAAATAGATAAATGGGACCTCCTCAAAATTAATACTTTTGCACCTCAAAGGACTTCATCAGAAGGGTGAAAAGGCAGCCAACTCAGTGGGATAAAATATTTGGCAATCACATATCTGATAAGGGTTTAATATCCATGATATATAAGGAGATCATACAACTCAACAATAAAAAAACAAACTGTCTGACTAAAAAATGGGCAAAAGATTTGAAAAAACAACTGTCCAAAGAAGTAATAGAAATGGCAAAGAAACACATGAAAAAATGTTCAACATCACTAGCAATTAGGGAAATGCAAATTAAAACTGCAATGAGATATCATTTTACACCTATTAGACTGGCTGCTATTAAAAAGTCAGAAAACTGTAAATGTTGGAGAGGATGTGGAAAGATGGCTTTTATTAAAAGCATTTATGGTGAGGGCTCAGAAGTGAGTGAGAGCTGCAGAGAAATCTTAGAGAATACATAGCTTGTCATGAGCAAAATGTTTGTAGGAATATGGACTTCAAAGGTACTTCCAGTGAGACTTTAGACTGAAATGATGAATGTGTTTTTGGAAACTGGAAAGAAGGTGATACTTGTTATAAAGTAGAGAGAACTTGGTGAAATTATGTTCTGATGTTGGATGGGAGGCAAAACTTGTAAGTGATGAACTTGGATATTTAACTGAGATTTCCAAGCTAAATGGGGAAGGTATGGCTTGGTTTCTCCTTGCTGCTTATAGTGAAATGAGAGATAAATAAATTGAGAACTGAACTTTTATTCACAAAGGCACCAGAAATTGATAATATGGAAAATGTTCACCCTATCCAGATAGTGTGCTCTGAGATTAGGCCCAGAAATGGCTCCATCAGGGCCTTCCCTAAGTTCCTGGTTGGTAAGCCCCAGAGAATGGGGCTCTGCATGAGGGTGTAGCAAAATCACCCTTCAGTAAAGAAATTAGGTGTATGCAGAAGTACTGCCAACCTGGACTGAAAGGGACATAGAAGAGGCTAATTGAAGGAAAAGTCAGTCCAAGGGCAGAATCATGCAAGCAGAGGTCTTACCTGAAGAGATCTCCTTGGGCCAAGAGATAGAGCCTACTCATGCATGTGGAAAAGGTGCATCCACCCCTGTGCTTAGAGGGGATGGGGCTTCTCAAAATATTTGGGAAGAGTGAGGCAAACTCCCCAATGCTTGGAGTGTTCATGGAAAGCCTGGCCACCACCCTGTTCTTGGACATGATGAATCTATGTCTAGGTGTATGGGGAGAGTACTGCTGCTGCCCGGGTTCTTAGAAAGGGAGGGTCTACCACTCTAGCAGGCCCAGAGGACAAAGCATTCACAGATGACTCTCAGGCCTTGAGAGCTAATAGAGTTTGCCCTGCTGGGTTTTGGACATGTTTTGGGACCCATGGCCCCTGTTTTCTTTATAACTTTTCCCTTCTGGAGTGGGAATGTCTAACCTATGCCTGTCCCATGATTTTATTTTTGGATGAGGTAACTCCTTTTCTAGTTTCACAGGTCCACAGAGGGAGAGTAGTTTTGCCCCAGGACAGACCACACTATACCCATAACTGATTCTGATGACACTTGGAATTTAGAGATGGTACTGAAATGACTTAAAGCTTTTGGGATATTGGTATTAGTGATTGTATTTTGCTTGTGTGAAAAACAGGTAATTTTGGAGTCCAGAAGGTAGACTGTGGTAGATTATGTACTCCAATTTAGACATGTTCTTAATCTTAATCCACGTACCTATGCGTGTGAACCCTTTGTAAATAGGATCTTTTGAAGATGTTGATTTAAGTTAAGATATAGCCAACTGGATCTTAGAAGTCATCTAGTTGAATTCCCTCACTTAACAGATGGGGAAACTGAGGTCAAAACATTAAAAGCAGAACGAAGAGATTGCCCAGATTTTCTGTTTCCAGCTTAGTGTACTTTTGACCTGATCATGATTTCTCTCGACATCTTTATGCCATCACCACTTGGGGGTTGTTATTTTTGAGGTGTGTTCCCTTCTTCACAGCTTAAGCCTTCTGGATGGATTATATAGCCCTTTAACTTTTACTTTCTAATCGTCTTGTCTCTTCACTGCACAGCAGCATGATACTCACAGCCAGCTACTGTAAAGCCCATTTTAAGATCCTTGGGGTATCAGATAGATTGCAAATTGATAGCCTCGTGTTGCTTAATTAGCTTGACCCTTTTAGTTAGCTTGGTCTGTGTCTTCTATACCCCTCCTTGTTCATTCCTCTTCTGGTCAGGGTGTGCATTCTCTAGATATGGCTTCTGGGATGACTATTTCTTCTTTTCTTTGCTATTAACATTATTTTCCATTCTTCATCTGAAGGTGATTTGATTTGTTAACCACCTTATGGGCTTTGGAGAACAAGGTGCTTGTAGTTGGTTACCCCATCTACATTCAATGAGAACTGCATTTCTTGCAACCCCCAACTCTTCCTTCCATTAGCTATCCTAGAACTTATATGGCAGAGCCATGCTGGTTAAACCTCATGATAACCTTGTACATAGGCTCATGCTGAACTCCATCAGTGCCAGGCTACTCTGGGTACCCTAAAGCTCACTGATTAGATTTCTTGTCTCTTCCATCCTCAATTCATAGATGCTCCATCTCTATCTCCTTCTCCCACCAAACCCTTCAGAGTGTCTCTCTTTGTTCACAACTCCAGTCCCTGGCTGTCTTCCATAATTATTAGCACCCTGGATACCTGTAAAACTCAAATTCATAGACACTTTTAAAATCTTATCCATACCATCACTTCTAGCATTTTCTTTCCATTTATAAAATTTCTATTTGAAAGCCTGGATGCTGACATTCAAGAAACACTCATCCATTTGTCCTCTCCTCATCAATCCAGGGCAAATGGTTTTACCCTAAGAAGTATCAGGGATGGAAGAGGTTTGTTATGTCAGAGACAAGCCAGTCTCCTTTGCAATGCCACTAAGGCTATTCTGAAGGTAAGGCTAAACTTAAGTAAACTAGAACCTTTTGGCTCTCATGCTTCTAGTAAGACCACCTAGTTAGGTATGCTTTGAGGATTTGAGAAAGGAGAGTACTTGGTATTGGTCATGGGTTTAAGAAAAGCTACTCTTAGTAGGTAAGTGATCTGATGTGGAATGATTGGCTGCTTCCATTTCACTCTCCCATGACCTGAATCCACACAATTTGCTGCATTTTGGGGGAAGGCTGGAAGATCCCTGGGGGCAGAGAAACACCTGGCTGAGCTCCTAGTTTTGGAAAACTAAGACGGGGGAAAACCGAGGCCTCCTAAGAGGTTTTTTCCATTAAATTTCTGCTGATATCTTAGCAATGGAGAATCCTAGACTTAGTTTTGAAGGGATCTTAGAGCTCAGGTTGCTAGTTCTGCTGGAAATAGGATATTCAAAGTGTGAGAAAAAGGGTTACCTATGTTTGAAAATATTATGAATAAAACATGACCCCAGTTTTAAATTTAAGGCCTGTTATCATGTTCTTGCAGATGTGTTTTGAATTAAGACAAATATTGCTTAGTGTTAGTGCTCATGCACATTCATTGTAAAGAGGAGTCCTCTGCTGAAATAAATGTGTTGAACGAATGTGTGGGTGTTTTTTAAGCACTGATATCCAGTTAATATTCTAGTTCTATTGCTAGGATTACTTTTATAAGTTGTTGTTGTGTGTTTTTAGGCAACTCCCCTAACTTCTTTGAGTCCCACTTTTCTCATTTGTAAAAGGTAAATAGTACTAGTAATCACACACACATCACAAGGCCACTGGAGGTTTATGAGTTTACATAAGGAAAGCACCTGGCTTAGTGCCTGGCTCACGTGGCAGCTCTTCACTCAGTCCAGCTTCCACTAACTCAAACATGTAGGCACATGTACAAAACAGATGGGATCAGACACGGAAGGAAAAGTATGGTTTCATGTATTCTTGAAAATTGTCTCATGGGTCACAGAAAAATGGAGTCATGAGATAAAACAGTGGTTTAGCAGGCAAGTAGACTATTTCATAGAAACAGCATAAGACAAGACTCATCAGTCTTTGGTAGTCGTTTTATATGCTTAATAGTTGGTGGCCAGCCATGACATCTTGTAAGAGTTTAGATTAATATTTATATTTATGTTTCTTCCAATTACTCATTCTTACCTAACGTGCCACTGGTCACCGGAGGAGCTGGTAAGATCTTTTGTGAACTGATTTCTTACAATCATGTCCACAGATATATATATATTTATTTATTTTAAGATTTATTTTATTTATTTATCTTTCCCCACTCCCTCGTTGTTTGCACTTGCTGTGTCTGTTCATCTTCTTTGTTTCTTTAGGAGGCACTGGAACTGAACCCCGGACCTCTGATGTGGGAGGGAGGTGCCTAATTGTTTAAACCACCTCAGTTCTCTGCTTTGTATCTGTTGTTATGTTTTTCCTCTTTGTGTCTCCTTGTTGTATCATCTTGTCATGCCAGCTCACCGTCCCGCTCGTCCTCTCTTTAGGAGGCACTGGGAACCTCTGCTCCCTGCTTTTGTTGTGTCTCTCATTATATTTTTCTTCTTGTGTCTCTTGTTGGGTCATCTTGTTTGTATCAGCTTGCCATGCCTGTTTGTTGAGCCAGCTCTCTGTCTTCTTTAGGAGGCACCGGGAACCTAACCATGGACCTCTCATGTGGTAGGTGGGAGCTCAATTGCTTGAGCCACATCTGCTTCCCCAAAGCTATATTTTAAAGCCTTTTTATTTCATGTGGTTTGAGATAAGGTTATTTCTTTTTGAGGGGAGAAGGGGTGGGTGGGGAGTAGACTGAGTCTGAAAGATTAGGGCAAGAAAAGAGTTAGGATAAAATTAGTTAAAAATATCTGGTACCATCTTTTAAGTCAAGCTATGATATTTGAACTATTTTTCAGATATTCAGATTCCCCCTGAAATCTTAGATTGCTTTCTTCTTACCACGATTCATGGGGGAAGCCCGAGTTTTCCCAGGGCAGGATCTCCCTATTATTTGCTGACAAGGTCGATAAATGCTCTGCCAGCCTGAAGTTTCCAAGGACACCTCTGAGGACTGGTGAGGGTGTGGATCAGGGCTCGGGGCCAAGCACACTGTGAACACCCATAGATGATGCTCTTTTCCAGAGAGCATCTCAGCCGGAGTGGTGGTAGCATCTGAGCACCCATGTGCAAGTTCCAGCTCCAATGAGTTAAATAATTTTGGACAGGTCATTTTACCTCTTTGTTTCTTATTTTCTACATTGGAAATGTGGAGATGATGCTATTTGCTCATCTCATCAGATAGAGTTTTTTCGAGGCTCACTTATATGAGGATATTTGGAGAACAAGAGAGCATACTATAGGTGCAAAACACTTCAGGCTAAAATGGATATCCTAGGCTGCAGGAAGGAGAAAAATAGATTTGGAAATGTCACCAAACAAGCTAGAGTGATAAGTGGAGGGGTGTGGCAAAGAGAGAGGCAGGTTGAGTGGTGGCTAAGAACTCAGTGGGGTTGAATACTGAGGCTAAGAACACGGGCATGTCAGTTAACCTCCCTTAGTCTCGTTTTCATGGGAACTATAAAATATTTACCATCTGGATTGTTGTGAGGATGAAATGAGAAAAATGCATGTAATGTGTTTTAAACTTTTAGTGAATATTAACAAAACATAAATGGATATGGCAGCTCTGCCAGCTTTGAGCTATGTAAAGGAGACTAAGATAATTTTTCATACAAGACCTTTTCCAAGTTCTTTATGCCCCAAAAGTTGGAAGTGGAATAGGGAAAGACAAGAATTGTGACAATTGCCTGATTTCTCAGATTGTCCTGCCTGCAATGCAGAAGTCTCATAGGCTTTGGCCTTTTCAGAAGGGATTATGGTCATACTGATTGAATACTTTTTTAGGGTGGCTTTATTTGTGAGGTGGCCCAAGAGCATTGTCATGTGTGAATTCATTCATTCACACATTCACTCACTCATACATTCATCAGTCTGTTCCACAAACTTTCACTGAGCACTTACTATGTGCTAGGCTAGGAGATGAGGATACCTTGGTGAATAGGACATAATAGGTGACTTTGGGAGCACTTGGGGTGGAGACAGCAGCCATACTCTCCTCTTCTGAACCCAGGAGCACAGACTGTAGGGCACCATTCAGAGACTGTTACATGTAAATGGCCTCTGTGGCTGTATCTCCTCACCCAGGAAACTATTTTTGAGAAATGCAATGAGAGAAGGGCCATTTACCCACTCTGTCTAAAAGGAGACAGTGAGGTTGGGCATTTATGATCCCAGATAACAGGTATAAGGTGAGACTCTTCTTCTGCCTCTGCCATCCTTTACTCCTGTCCTGCCCCCTCATGCACATTTTCTCTCTCTCTCTCTCTCTCCCTCCCTCCCTCCCCCTCTCTCTGATTTTTGGGATAGGGAGTTGGTAGGATGGGAAGTGGGTGGTTAGGGATACATAAGGTCTGGCTCAGAACGCTTGAAATGCAGACCTCCTTTGGCAGGACTTTCTGTGACTCGGGTATATTATCTTCACAGCTCACAGTTTCATTGGACATTTGTGAAGATAAAATTGATCAGCAGCAGGAAAAAAATAGCCGTTGCCTAGACAACTAGCTGATGACTCATCCTGGCTTTGAAGCAGCAGAAGCTGTGAGACTGCGGTAATTTTCCAGATGCTTAACCCGTCCTCCCTTTTCTCTCTCTCTTTGTTTCCCACTCTCCATCCTTCATTTCTTTCTCCACGCCCACTTCCCTGTATACCCCCAACACTTGAGGCTGAACTCTGCAAACTTTTTCTGGGGGTCCACCTGGGTCCTGAGCGCTCTGGAGCAGTTATTGCAGACTCCATCCAACCACTCCCTATGGGCTTGATCTGTGGCTTCTCCCCATCTCTAGCAGCAAGGAAATGGACAGGTTGTCAAAGCCTTGATGCCCAGAGCCCCCAAGATACTGCTTTCACCTGTGATGAAAAAAACCTCAAGTGAGCTGAGTACCTTTTCTTCTAATCTAATCGGAGATGACCCATTTATCTCAAAGGTCTGCAGAGCCATTTACCTTGGGCCGCCCCAAGCAAAATTGTAAAAATAATGTTTAAAGGTGGCAGAGCTCTTATTTTGGCAGTCTCTCTCTCTCTGTTGGGTTTTTCCTTCCTCTTGTCCTGCCTTTCCCCACTAGTAATCTGGGGCCTGATTTCTTCTTAACTGTCCATCATAATCCTCTCTAAAATGCAAAATTGTAGAAGCATAGAGTAGTCCTTTTCAAAAGGCATTTTCATTTTAAACAGAGGCAAAATACTTCAAGACCCGCCGCCCCAGAGAATCTTTAATTCGCCTTTTAGATCTAGATTGAGGTAGTGGGCTCTGTCCAGCAGGAGGGCTTCTCCTCAAAGCACGTTGTGTGTGTAGCCCTGATGTTGCTGTTGGTTCTGACCTTAAAAGTGTATTAATATCGGGAAGCGGCTGTGGCTCAATCAGTAGGGCTCCCGTTTACCATATGGGAGGTCCTGGGTTCGGTTCCCGGGGCCTCCTGGTGAAGGCAAGCCCGCCTGCCTAGCGTGGTTAGCTGACCCAGCGAGCACAAGCAGCAAGGGGGGGATAAATGAATAAATAAATAAAATCTTAAAAAAAAAAAAAAGTGTATTAATATCGGACAGAAGTTGGTGCCTCAATTCTGCGTCCTAACCCCATCCATCCATCCACACGCCATTTACACATACGCGTGCGTGCGTGTGTGCTCACACACAGGTAAACCGCCCCCCTCTGCCTTGAGCAGCAGCAGCTGATATGGAAACAAGAGCAAACCCCAGTGATGGGGGTTGGCTTACTCACTTTTGTTTATTGTATGTGTTTTAAACATCTACTATGTGCATAACATGGTCCTGGGCAGTGGGGTTGGGGAGCTTACATATTCTCAAAATAGCTTCCAGCTGGAAAGAATAAAGTCATGCCCATACCTGCTCCTGTGGGTGTGAGAAATGCAGGTTGGGGAGAGGGTGCTGGGTACTGGTGCCTGTAGGAGTTGGTCCTTTGGTTTCTTTTACTGTCCTGCACCTTTTAAAGTAATTCAGTTGGCTCAGGCCTATGAGATTTTTCCCATTGGTGCTCCCCCTGTTCCACCACATTGCCACATCACCTTGGGGTGACCATCCTGTGATGCCAACATAGGCACAGGGAGATGCTCATTCCCTTCAACCTGCCCTAAATAAAACTCTGCTCCAGGTCTCAGGCACACATCTGCCCTGGCACCCACATGGTCTCAGGGGAAGCTGCATGGAAGATCCTCCCATTCTCTCTGAATATTGAAATACAGAGAAATCTGCAGTTTCTGAGATGTAAGAGATCTTAGAGGGTGCATATGCCAACTCTCCACCTAGGGCAGGTACTGCTCCTACAGCATCCCCAATGGCAGCCACCTCACTATGTCTGAATACCTCTTTCCACAGGTAGCCCTTTGCATTTGTATACACATTTTATTATTCATTTATTTATTCATTTATTGAGCAATTCTTTTATTCAACAAAGATGAGATGAGTGTCTATGGTACATTAGCATGTGGAGATGCAATGGTGAGCAAAACAGTCCTTGCCAACACGGGGCTTATGGTCTATGGGAGGCGGGGGGGCGAATTAACCGTACAATCAAACAGGACTATAACTGACAGTGGGAAGAGTGTAATGAGGGCAAAGTGCAGGGAGCTATGGCACTTCGTCATAGGGCAGGGGACTCTGGTGCAGTGGGGATGGAGGCAGGTGCCAGAGAAGTCCAGAGAAAGCTTCCTTGGGAAAGTGATGTGGGGCCCAAAGATGGAGTTAGCTGGGCCAAGGGAGTGTTAGGGGGTGAGGAGAGAACATCGGTGGAGGGAAGAGATGGGACCATAGCAGGTTTGAGAAAGGGAAAGGAGGGCAGTGTGGCTTGAGAATTGAGTGAGGGGGCGAGGGGTGCAAGAAGCAGGGGGCAAGGCTGAAAGGCTGACATGCAGATCAGACAAGGCCTGGCAGGATATTATGTGGAGATGCCAGTTGATTCACAGTACAGCTCAGAGGGTAAGCAATGATCCTTTCTCCCTTCTCATCTCCAATTCCCCTCTTTTTTCTTCTTCTTTCTTGTTTGTGGGGGGATCTATAACTAATCTGGTCTTTCTCAGAAACTCCATATGCTGGGGAGCAAAATTCCAATTTCAAAGTTTAGATTGGAGTGAAAATAGAAATAGTCCTTTTTGAGTAAACATGCTCAGATTCAGCTACGCTCACCAACGACTCTTCAGGATGGCTTCTAAGAGTATCGGGCTGGGCTTGGCTTACTTGTACTTTTAGCAGCAGTGACAAAAAGGATCTTTGAGCCCTGCAGTGACCTGGACTATCCTTTGCTACTTTTGGTCTCTGCAGCTGTATCCTGTGTCTTCCTGGCCCCCGCCTGCTCTGCTGATGTGGGTGGCTGCAGTTGCTGCTTGTGCCAGGTCTCTCTCTCTCCCTCACATTGAGCAGAGTTCAGAAACCATCCCCTGGATGATTTGACATTGCCTCTCAGCTCTTGCTGCATTTCTGCCATGTCCCCCAAATGGCCAGTGCCTTAGTGTCCACCTGAAGCTTGTGAAGCAGGGTTTTCTGAATCCTCTCCTTACTGTACGTGGAAACTTGTGGAGCCTGAGAAGTGCAGTCTGGATATCCTGCCTTCCACCATAGAGCTGCAAGGGGAAACTTCACTGTATTATGGTCAGTCAGTGGTCTGGGCAACCAGGCTTGATTCTTGATTAATTCAAAAGAGAAGATAAAGTAATTTAGAAAATCTTCTCTTGCAGGTCTATTACATTGCTGCAAAATCCCATTTTGAAAGTCAAGATCTGCATATGATCTCTTTTTCCCTCCTCATTGCATTCTCTCTTTACAATACTAATCTTTCCTGAGCAGATGGATGCCTCTAGCCAACCAGGGAGCAGTTTACCTCTTTAGGAAAGGAAAAGAGTAAATTGTGTGGGAGTGTGTGTATGTTTCAAAATATGATTCCTGTTACTATGTTATTTTAAGGATTTTGGGATTTTTTCCCAAGATATTTGGAAATTCATTGAAGCATTTTTAGCAAGGAAGAGATAGATTCAGATTTGCATTTTTACCAAGACCATGCTGACTGATCTAAGGATAGGGCAGACTACATGCAGCCAGCTCGGTTAGCAGATACTGCACGGTGGCAAGGGAGATAGATATAGACAGGCTTGATAGGTGTTTAGGAGATTGGGGGACAGGATGTGAAGAAGGATCAGTTGTGGGGAAGAAGGAAAGATAAGTGTCAAGAAAGCCTCAGGGAGTGGATGTGCCTCAAGCAGTTGAGCACCACCCTCCCACATGGGAGGCCCCGGGTTCAGTTCCAGTGCCTCCTGAAAAAACAAAAACAAACAACAAGCAAAACAAATGAAAAAATCAACTCAAGGAAGCCAATGTGGCTCAGTGGTTGAGTGCTGGTGTCCCATACACAAGATCCTGGGTTCAATCCCTGACCCTGGTACTTCAAAAAAAAAAAAAAAAAAAAATCTCATCTACTACTGTTAAAAAAAAGTACAATTATAAAAAAGCACTGTTATCAATTGTAACAAATGTTCAACACCAATGCAAGGTGTTGGTGGTGGAGTGATGTATGAGAATCCTGTATTTTATGCATGATCGTTCTATAAATCCACAATTTCTCTAATAAATTTTTTTTTTAAAAGAGAGAGCCTCAGTTGTTGCTTTATATGGTAGGAGAAATTCGGAGACTATATACTGAGAAGAGGACTAAGAGGAGACTCAGAGAGTGGTGACAGATTATAAATCTAGGAGGACATTTGGAGTTTGAAGTGCTGAGAGATGCAAATGGAGATGGCCAGTGAGTGGCTGGGTATCTGAGTCTGGGTATTTGAGGGGTGAGTCATTCCTGCTTGAATGATCACTGGCTTGGTAAAAGCAAAAAGCCCAGGGAGGGACCTTGGGGGGAGAAGAGAAGTGGGCCTGGGGTCCTTCCTTGAGGAATTCAGGCAATGAAAGAAAGAAGAGAGACATGATAGTAGCTAAAAGGCATTTAAATTAAGGGAGGGATTTTGATTAAAGATGGGAAAGCTTTGGGCATGTGTAAGTGTATGATGGTGGGAGAGAAACAAAGTGACACAGGTCTGAAGAGGAGGGAAAGGATAGATTTAGAGCACAGCTGTAGGGGTTAAGCCCAGAAAGAGAAGAAGAACCTTTTTCCTTGTGATATAAAGGAGGAAAGTAAAGCTGGGCAGAGAGTAGATAAATTTGTTGTTGGGGATCCATGAATTTCAGGGGCTTTCATCTGGATGGTCTCCATTATCAATGTCACATAAGAGACATGGTCCTCTTGAAAGTGGATAAGGGGAATTGGTTGGTCAGGGGACTATATTGGAGTAGAAAAGATATTGTTGCTGAAGAAATGGGAGACAAATGGGCTGGGACAAATGGGGTGGATGGCTCTTTTATTGTGGCATCAGTAACCTTAACTTTTTCCCCGTGGATGGTGTGTCTGACTCATTCCTCCAATCCCAGGTGCCCAGGGACTACTGGCCATCTCCATTGGCTTCTCCTGTCCTCCCACTTCCAAAAAATTACCATCCCGGCTCTGAGAAAGGGACCAGCCTCTGTGAGCTGTCAAATCAATGGATCACTCCTTAAAGGTCAGCCATTTGTTATTCAAATAGAATTTTAAAAATAAAATAAACATTCTCCTCAATTTTCTGTAGCAGATTGGAGTCTTTCTCTTCGTCCTTCTTACCAAAGTAGGTGTGCTAAGGTTTTCTCTGAATTGCACTTCTGCTAAGATTAAGAGACTGTATGAGGGGAGAATGAGGTTATAAGCATGACAAGGCTGCAGGAATCTGGGAAATCCAGATTAGATTTCCCAGATGATTTGCTAACACTAGAGGGAGAGGAGTTAATTGGATGAAAAGAACAAATATTTGAAAAGCACAGAAATTTCAAAGCATCTAAAAGCAATTACTTTGTATTGGTCTGGAAGGAAATCATTAAAATGAAAAACTCCAGACTAAAAATGAAAATGGTTAATGCTAATAATGACATTTGTAACAGGAAAACACTGAAACAGAATGTATGAGTGCCCTCCACAATCATTTATGTCTTTGTGTATGTTTGTTCAGAATACATTACCTTATTTCATGGAGTATAACAGGATGGTGTTAGCTAGACTATGATTTTGATTCTTATCTTGAAATTGTGATTAAAGTTCAAAGCTGAGCAGATGAGTCTACCCATAATACATCATGGAGATACAAAAGGATGACAAACACTGGTGAGTGCGTAAGAGATACGTAGAATACAGAGAGAAAGTAGGGCAGTCATTTAATTTGAGTCTCGAAAAGAAGGCAAGGAAATATTGCTTGGGGGAAGTATTTAAAATGATAATGACTGAGAATTTCTGAAAATGGAGGAGAGTCATCAATCCATTAATTCAAGTACCCCAACAAATTCCAAACAGGATGTATAAAAATAAATCCATGTGCAGACACATTGTAGGAAGAAAGACCAAGGAAATATTTTAGGTTATCTTGAACAAAGCAATAGCTGGACCAACCATTAACTTCTAAATAGCAACAATGGGGCCCCCAAAATAGAGGTCTGATGCATTCAAAATGCTGAAAGAAATTAACTATCAACTTAGATTTCCACATCCAGGGAGAACAAAGACATTATCAGACAAACCGGACTGACAGAATTTGCTACCAGAAGACCAGTAGTAAAGGAAATACTAAAGGGTAAACCTCAGGCAGAAGGAAATTGATGCCAGGGGAAAGGCTGGAGATGAAGGAGGAATTTAAGATCAATGAAAATGTTAATATGTGGGTAAATGGAAATGAACATTGCTGTGTAAAGTAATTCTTGTCATCATCATCAACAACGTCAGGTCTTTGGAATTTAAAACTATAAACAATATAAATATAGGACAGCGATAGCATATTAGCAGGGGTAGGGGTAGGTATTGGGAATGGAATAAAAATATTCTAAGGCCTGCATTGTCTAGGATAAGGATAAGAATATCCATTAACATCGAACTTTGATAAGTCATAAATATACTGTAATTTCAAGGGTAATCATTGAAGGAATTTAAAGACAGCGTATAATTTGCAAGCTAGTAGAGGGGAAAAAACCCCAAATGATTAAAAAACCCCAATCCAAATGGCAGTAAGAAAGAAGAGAAAAAAGAATACAGGGGGAACGGATGTTGCTCAAGTGGTTGGTGGTTGAGTGCCTTCTTCCCATGTACAAGGTTCTGGATTTGACCTGGTACTTCTGGAAAAAAAAAAAAATACAGAATAGGCAGGACAAATAGCAAATATACAATAAATGACAAATTTAAATGCCAATATATCAGTATTCATGTTAAGTCAAATGGAATAAATACTCTAATTAAAATTAACAGACTATTAAAACTAAGCAGTATGCTTCTTGCAAGAGACACAGGTAAAACACAAGGATTTGGAAAGATCAAAAGAAAAATGGTAGAAAAAGATATACCTTGTAAAAGAAATCAAAACTGAAAGCTGAAGTAGCTACGTTAATATGAGATAAAGTCGATTTTAAGACAAAAAGAGAAAGATTGTTAGAAATAAACATAGTCTCTAGATAATGATAAAAAGTTCAATTCACCAGGAATATAGAACACTTCTAAATTTATATACTTCAAATAACATGATCCAATATATATGAAACAAAAATCATCAAAACTTCAGGAAGAGATAGATAAATATACAACCATAGGGGAAGATTTTACTACTCATCTATCAGTAATTGATAGAGCAATCAGACAAGAATCAGTAAGAATTTGAGTAAGACTACATATTCAACGAATCTGATTTAATGCCATTTATAGACATTTCTTACAAAGGCAGAATATAGTTATTTTCAAGCCCACTTGGAATATATATATAAATTAACATTTACTGGGCCACAAAGGAAAACTAACACTATTTGAAGGGATTGTATTTATATAGAATATGTTTTCTGACCGTGATAAAATTTTGCAACAAATCAATACCAAAAAAATAACTAGAATATCCCCATATATTTAGAAACTAAAAATAATACATCTGAAATACTCATGAGAAAAACAGGAATTGGAATTTAGAAAATAGAGTGATAATGAAAATATGACATGATTATTTATGGGATGCAACTAAAGCAGTATTTAGAGATTTATATTCCTAAATGCAAGAATTTCAGAAAGAAATAGCAAAATAACTCTTTCCCAATAGAAGAAAATAAATTATGAAGTAGTAAAAAAATGTATCAGTAGAAGGGATCAACAAAGCTAGAAACTGATCCTTTGAAAAGATTAATAAAATTGATACATCTTTGACAAGACTGATTGAGAAAATGAGAGAGAAGGCACAAATAATTCACATCAAGAATAAAAAAGATGACTCACTATAGATCCTACTGGCATTATAAAGATGAGGATATTATTAATAACTTTATGATAATGAGTTTGAAAATTTAGGTGAAATGACAAAATTCTAACAAGAAATACGGGTAGTCAGGACGTGGCTTGGTGATCATCTGGGACTTAGGCTCCTTCTATCATGATGCTTTATCATCCTTGGCAGGAGGTTTCTACATTGTGGGGATGCCAGATGCCAAGATTAAATGTTCAACGATTTTATTAGGGGAAAGGCTGGTGAGGACTTCCATCACACCCACTGGACCCAAAGGAAATGTATGCTTCTGTCCAATTCCCCAGGGTTAACCTCAAGTATGAGGAGAGAAGGGAATGCAGAGGGAAAGTGGGTGGTAAAGTGAAGGGAACTAGACATTGGGGAATAATTCTAGAGGCAGAAATAAGACTCTGGGCATCAACCCATTACAATTCCAGCCCTGGTCTTGGCTCAGAGAAAGAATGAAGTCATCAATGATGAATTTTTATTTTATGGTGGCTTAACCATTTCTGATTTTATAGTTGTTTATACATCAAAGAAAATTTCAAAACAGCACATGCATACCTAATCTCACCACCTTTACTGAATTAGTTTCATTTAAATATTTTTCTTTGTAGTCTTTATCTACAGCCACACCACTTTTATTTAATTAGTAAAGGCCTTTACTGAGTGCATATATAAGTCACACAATCAAGCAACATCTCTCTCAGACTCTGAGCCAAGAACCTGAAGGTAGTAGGGTGATGATTTCCACAGGACACCTGTTAGGCAGTCACTTGCCTGAGGTGGTCAGTAGCTCCAGAGGGGCATGAGGGGAAAGAGAGGATTAGAGCAGCTTAGTCAGAAGTGGGGGACTCAAAACCGGAAAGGCTGAGGGTAATTATAAGAAGCAGGAATGTGGCTAGTTCCCATTGTGCACACACTGGCTGATAGCCACTGGCAAACCTGGTAGAAGTGTATCAAACAGTAGCAAAAAAAGAAGATATCCAAATTAGAAAAAAAATCTTTTATCAGTAAGAAATCAGTTTTCATCCATCCACTGAAAGAGAGAAGCCATAGTAAAATTAGAACTCTTCAGCAGAACCTTATTCCAAAAGACTTCTCTAAATTCCAGACAAGTGTTAAATACTCTCTGTGGGAGATGTGGGTTTGTTCTGAAATTCAGAATCATTTCAGAAAGTAGTGAAGCCCCAAGAAGGAAATCTTTGGTGGATGCATACCTCCTTCTCTTTAGAACTGTCCTTTGCTAATTTCCCCAGAAATCCTGGAATCCTCAGAAATCAAGTAGATGTCCTT
Organism: Tolypeutes matacus; assembly: GCA_026826555.1. Lineage (NCBI taxonomy): Eukaryota > Metazoa > Chordata > Mammalia > Cingulata > Chlamyphoridae > Tolypeutes > Tolypeutes matacus. The sequence goes on from JAKSZT010054304.1 coordinate 7,067,718, forward strand.
CCCACGACACTGCAGCTGTTAGCTCGTCAAAGGAAATGGTACCTCTTCAGCTGCTGCTCCTCCATTGACAGATTTTGCCTGGCCCTTCTGCTGCCCGCTGTAGTTTCTACTGCAAAGCTCTCGGCCAGAATGGTGTTGAATTTCATTCTTAACTCTGTTGGAGCTTCCTCAATGCCAGGAGCAGTGGATGCGTGTTTCTTATCCTTAAAATTTGACAAATCATCAGGCCCCTTTGCTAGAAAATTCTTTTGTCAGGGTGCTGGGTGTATTATCTGTGTCCTCTATGTATACCAGAATGAAGGGGCTCCCTGGTAGACTTGTGAGGGACCCACACACAGGACTCAACCGGAGAAACAGCGAGGCTGCCTCATAGAACAAGGAAGGCACTTCCCAGTTCAGGCCATAACATGCAACAGGTTGAGATTTACGCTGCTGTCATGGTGGGATTGTCGTGTCCTGGTGCTGCCAGTGGGCTTCCTGTGTTAACATGTGTTAATCTGGGCCCTACGAGAAACAGATGCAAAGATGAGGTTAAATGTTCAATGATTCTATTAGGGAAAGAAAGTGGGGAGGAAGCCTAAAGACTGGGAGAGCTGTCAGATTAAAATGCAAGTCTGACCCCGAGTGAAGGAGAGAGGGAGGAAAAGTTGGGTGGAAGCATTGTAGACTGCCATGCAGTCTAAGAAATGTCCAACAAAGAGTTTGACAATCCTCAAGCCACAGTCAGCATCAAAAGAGTCTCCTGTCTCCCAGGAATGGGTATGCCTTAGTTTTCCTGCCACATTCAGTCACTGGCTGGGAGCAGCCTCGGGCAGTGTGGCCTCAGGCTAACATGGCAATGTTTTTCAGAGCACAGCTGCTGAGGTGGCTGGTTAATTATGCTCCCTGAGGTTGGATGTTGGTGAGGTACATGCTCATGGCTGCCATATAATCTTCAAGGATGATTTTACCAAACCAAAAAGAGGTGTGAATATTTACTCCAGTATGTGTTAATTGTGAAGTCTAATGAAAACCACAGGGGAAAAAGTTTAAACTATGTGGACCTGACCTCAGAGGAAGGAAGCAAATCCATAAGTCTACTCATTGTATTTAATTCATATCAGTAAGACCGTACAACATTTGTCCTTTTGTGTCTGGCTTACTTCACTCAATGTAATATCCTCAAGTTTCCTCCATATCGTCATATGCTTCCCCAGTTGATTTCTTCTTACAGCTGAGTATTATTCCATCATATGACTATACCACATCTTGTTTATCTATTCATCGGTTGTTGGACACTTAGGCTGTTTCCATCTTTTAGCAACTGTGAACAATGCTGCTATGAACATCGGTGTGCAAATATCTGTTCATGTCCTTGCTTTCAGTTCTTCTGAATATATTCATAGTAGCAGGATTGCTAGATTATATGCCAGTTCTATATTTAGTTTCCTGAGGAACTGCCAGAATGTCTTCCACAGAGGTTGCACCATTTTATAGTCCCATCAGCCGTGAAGGCATGTTTTTATTTCTCTACATCCTTTCCAGCACTTGAAGTTTTCTGTTCTTTTAATAATGGCCGCTCTGTATGATGTGAGATGATATCTCACATCAGCTGTGATCTGCATTTCCCTAATAGCTAGTGATGCTGAACATCTTTTCATGTGTCTTTTGGCCATTTGTATTTCCACTTTGGAAAAATGTCTGTTCAATTTTTTTGACCATTTTTAAAATGGGGTTGCTCATTTTGTCATTAAGTTCTGTGATTTCTTTATATAACATAGAGATCAATCCTTTACCAGATATATGGTTTCCAAAGATTTTTTTCCCACTGAGTAAGTCTTTTGAAGAGAGTATTTAATTTTGAGGGAGTCCCATTTATCTATTTTTTCTTTTGTTGCTGTGTTTTGGGTATAAGGTCCAAGAAACCACCACCAAGCACAAGATCTTGAAGATGTTTCCCTACATTTTTCTCTAAGACTTTTATGGTTCTAGTTTTTATATTTAGGTCCTTGATCCATTTTGAACTAATTTTTGTATAAGGTGTGAGTTGGACTATGAAGTGTAGATTGATTTTTGATGGAATGGGGGATGAAATGGGGAAGAAAATGCTGGATGTATGTAGAATGTTTAATAAAGTCATATGTAAATATGTGGTGATGGTTGGACTTGATGGTAACACATTACAAAGAATGTAACAAACATGGTTGATTTATGAATGTGATTGTGGCTGAAAGAATTGTTTAGGAAGATTAATGTTAGTTGGAGGACAGCTGGAGGATACTATTGGGAATGTGTAACAATGATTTTGGAAGTAGATGAGGATTGTGGTTAATAATATAAATACAGGAATGATCTACTACAGGGTGTTAAGAATGTGGTGATACATGGGAAAATGTAAGTAATGTAATTTATGGATTATAGTTAACAAGAACATTGTAATGTTTTTGTAGCAAAAGCAAAGTTGGTACTATATTAATTCTAAGGTGAAAAAAAGAACACGGGTTTGGTTTGTTAGATATGAATATGATCAAGAATTTTTTCTCCTTTTCTTTTTTTTTTTTTTTTTTATTAATAAGGAGACCGCGACTATGTCATTTAACTAATCTGTGTTCATCTGCGTATCTTTCTGAACACTAGAGGAACAACTGAGTTAACAGTTAGAATTAGATGCCTGAAAAATAACGTTTTAGGAGTAAATTTCCATAACTTTTTGAGCTGCCTTTTCCTGTTCTTTTATTTTTGTGAATTTGAAATAAAGTTGTTAATAAAAAAAAAAGGAAGGAAGCAAAAGCAGCAAAAGGATGGAAGTGTTCCCGGCAAGGTAGATATTGAGTCTTTTATTTTGCCTGTGAATTGTGCCCTCAGAACCATCATACTCTATATTCACCACCCTTCTTTTTTCACATCCACCTCCTAAGATACTACTCACTAGCAATTCCAGATATGTTTTCTGTCTTAGGTTATAACTCTTTATGCTGCCCCTAAAGTCTAGCTTGGGGGTGGGGTGGGATGAAAACAGAGTAAATCAAATATATGGGCTGCTGCTCATTACTCACAAAGTGTTCTTGATCCCTGAGTCAGTGATGGCCTGGAATGGCATTTGTTGCACTGGAGGGACCCCTGGAAACTGAATCAAGAAATCCGAGTCCTAGTCATTGTTTTGCCCCTTAGTTGCTGATGATTCTGGGCAGTTCACTTCTTTCTCTGGAGCTTTATTTCCTCAGCTGCAGAATGAGAGACCAGGCAATATAGTTTCTAGTTTTCTTCAAAGGATTCGTATTCTATAATGCTCTATGTTTTAAAACGGCAGGTGTATATGGGAGAGACAGTGGGATGGAAATCAAATGTCCTCAAGTTTTACTAGCAGTTTCTTTCTGTCTCTTGCTTCTACTTCAACCATTGCAGTTTTATTTTATTTTTATCTTGAATTGTAATGGTTAATTTACATGTCTGCCTGTGGAACTAGACTGTGAATTCCTGGAACACAGGGTTCATATCTCACTCATCTGTTCCGTCCTGCTCCATGTCCCCCTGCACCTTACCCAAAGCCCAGCTCACAGCTATTGAGTGATGAATATTGGTTGACCTGGCTTGTGGAAACAGTGATTTGATGGCTAGATGTGGTTAGCCCTGGCGGAGGCAATGTTGTATAATAGAGAAGGCATGGACTTGACAGGCCTGGGTTCAAATCCACTTGCTAGCTGTGGGACTTTGGACAAATTTCTTAACCCTTTGAGTCCCCATTTCCTAATTTTAAAATGGATATCTTTATTCCTGCTTGGCAAGGTGATTATGGAAATTAAGTGATATAATCTGTTATGTGCCTCTCAGAACATCTGGCACATGACAGATGCTCATTTCAAGGCCTTGTCACTCTTCTCCTACGGCCACCATGCTAAAGGCTGGAAGAAATGAAGGCTGGGCAGTTAACAATTCAATGGTTAATCCATACCTAAATACATCAGGGTATTTTGGTCTGCATTTTTTAGGAAATAACTTTCTGCTCCATTTTCTCACTGACCTCAGACCTATGTAGAATTTTAATTGGCAGTCGTGCCAACTGTCTCCTTCTATGAAAGAGGCCATTTTCTAAAGAGCTTCCAATGTCGTGAGAAAGGTGCAATGCACTTTTCCTGCAGCAGGCTCTCTTGCTGAGGAAGCCTCTCAGATACCCTGGAGCTGGCTTTGTGTGGTTGCTGTTCAGCATATTCATATATACTTGGTTTAGAAGTGTATTAATTCTTGGCATCTGGAGCATTAGTGTCCAGATGATTCTGTCAGTAAACTCCTGAAGAGCCAGTCAGGCACTTTTCTTGTTGAGCCTCATTGCTATCATTTAGAAAAGGATCCTATCAGTGGAGTTCCTGCTTCTCCATATGGTCTACATACATGGTTGATTTAGCCTATGTGGTCTGGGACAAGGTGTGGATTATTTATAGGTAACTACCATGTTAATTGGTCCATTTCCTTCTGTCTGCAGATGGAGAAGAGAAACAAGAAACAAGAAACAAGCACTCTGAAGGAACATGCATTCAGATTTACTAACCTGGGACTTTCTGATTCCATTTGCCCAATACCATTTGATATTAGGATTTAATTAAATTTAAATGTAATATAAAATGTAATATAAAATTATATTATAGGAAATTAAAAAAAAATCTTTTCCTCTTTTCTTTCATTTTTTTCTTTTTTATTAAAACAATTATAGCTTTATAGATTATTCAGAAAGTATGAAGTCCCCATATACCCCTGTAGCAGTTTGATATTATTTATGAATTCCAAAAAAGATATTGATTATGTTTGTAAGCTGGTCTGTTCCTCTGGGTGTGATCCCCTTTGAATGCATTAGATTCAGCTGACATGTCTAGATTAAATTACCTGTTAAGATTAGGGCTTTCATTCAACCATATCAGTAGGGGTTGAGTCCCCATCCCTTGGTAGGCTGATATAAACAGACACTCACTCAAGAAGACACACAGAAGATACACATGGGAAGATAGAAGCTCCACAGATACCAGAGGAGAGAACTTTGTCAGCTTTGATCCTGTGACCCTGGGAAGAAAGATGAGCCATTTGCCTGATAGTTTACAGCTGACCTTGTGAAGAGACCAGAGTAGCTGAGCCCAGAAAGAGACGAGCTGATGTCAGCCTGCAGCTGAGATAGAAAGAAGCTGGGCCCATGGAACCTTAAGAAGAAGAAGGAAGGAGAGACCAGGCAGAGATCACCTGCCATCTTGCTTCAACATATGACAACAGACTTTGGTGAGGAAGTAACCTTGAGTGGGAATCTTTAGGGCCTTGTAACTGTAAATTTTACCCCAAATAAATACCATTTTGAAATACCAAAAATGGGTTGGTCTTTATAAAGGGTATTTATTTGGG